>PITA01002249.1:0-167224 GCA_004023965.1 Spilogale gracilis | reverse complement strand
AAAAAGATTAATTAATTAATTAATATTATCATTTTTAAAGATTTTATTTATTTCTTTGACAGAGAGAAACACAGCTAGAGAGGGAACACAAGCAGGAGGATTGAGAAGGGGAGAAGCAGGCTTCCCGCCGAGCAGGGAGCCCAATGTGAGGCTCGATTCTGGGACTCCATGATTATGACCTGAGCCAAAGGCAGACACTTAACGACCACCCCAAGATTTTATTTATTTATATGAGAGAGAGACACACACAGAACACAAGTGGGGTGGAGATGCAGATGGAGAGGGAGAAGCAGATGCCCTGCTGAGTGGGAAGCCCAACTCAGGGTTCAATCCCAGGACCCCAAATCATGACCTGAGCCAAAGGCTAGCACTTAACTGACTAAGCCACCCAGTTGTCCTTCTAGCTGCTAATTTAATGCTCTTAATATTCTATCACACTGTTGAAAAAATTAAATAAAAGGCCAACTCCTTTTTAACTTACTTTTTTTTTTATCACGAAGTAGCCGATACCAGGCAAGTTTCATCATTTATATTAACTTAACTATTTTATAATTAGGGATATGCAGGTGGCTGACCCATATTTTGTTGTTGTTGTTAAAGACTTTATTTATTTGACAGAAGGCCAGAGAGCACAAGCAGGGGGAATGGTTGGCAGAGTGAGAGGAAGAAGCAAACTCTCTGCTGAGCAGGGAGCCAGATATGGGGCCTCAGTCCCAGGACTCTGGGATCGTGATCTGAGCTGAAGGCAGACGCTTAACCGACTGAGCTACCCAGGCACCCCTGACCCATATTTTGGAATCAGTTTTTGAAAAGTGAAGTTATGCTGGCTTCCATTTTTTATCACATTGTATTTCTGGAACCTGGAGTCGAAAAGGATATTAATATGTACTGAATGGTTCTTCCAGGTCAACCTCTATTTTCTTTATTTTTAAAAACATTTTACTTTTCTTAAGTAATGCCTGCATGTAAGGCTTGAACTCATGATCCCGAGATCAAGAGTCACATGCTTTATCAACTGGGCCAACCAAGTGCCCCTATTTTTTTTCTTTTAAAGGAATAATTCGCATGTAGTAAGTTGTACTGATCTTAAGTGTATACTTCAGTAAATTTTTTAAAAATTTGTTTAAGACATCTCTGCATCAAACATGGGGCTCAAATTTACAACCCCCAGATCAAGAGTCACACACTCCACTGACTGAGCCAGTCTGGTGCCCTGGTTCAGTGAATTTTGGCAGGTGCATATATCATGTAACCCTACCCAAGTCAGGATATGAAGTGTCTTTGTCTTCTTGGAAAATTCCCTTATGCCTTTCTCAGTCAATGCTTACTTCTCCTTCATCATCTTCTGAGTTTTATAAACATAGATTAGCTTTGCCTAGTCTTAGATTTAATGTTAGTAGAATCATTTCATAGATACTTTTTTGTGTCTTGGTTTTATTAACACAACATGATAGTGAGTTTCCTTTGTTGCTTGCATCACCTATTGTCCCCTGCTTATTGCTCATTTAGTATTCCATTGTATGGTTAAGTTGCGATTGGTGTATCCTTTTCCCTTTGATAGAATTTGGGTTGTTTTCACTTTTTGACTGTTACGAGAAACACCCAGGTCTCTCCCATATTATACCATTTTATGCTTTGTCAGCTGTGTGGGATAGTTTCTGTTCCATAGCCTCATCAAGTGGTGTTTTGTGGGGTTTTGATGGGGTTTTTTCTTGTTTTGGTTTTTATTGACATTCTTTGATGTACGTTAAATATTATTTCTGGTACTTTGCTATTTTTTTTTTAAGATTTTATTTTTTGAGAGAGCGAGAGAGAGACAAATAGTGACAGAGAGCCAGAGAGGGCACAAGCAGGGAGGAGAGGGAGAAGCAGGCTCCCGCTGAGCAAGGAGCCCAGTGAGGGGCTCAATCCCAGACACCCTATCCCCCCACCATCATGACATGAGCCAAAGGCTATCACTTAACCGACTAAGCCACCAGGCACCCCTGTACTCTATTATTGATAGATCTTTTGTGAAAAGTTCTTTCAACATTAGCCTTTTTTAAAAATGTTATCATTTGCCTTTTAATTATTGATTTGAATAATGATATATAAATGATTTAACTATATATAATAGTGTATATAATATCTATCTATCTATATAATAGTTATGTGTATTGTGAAGATTTTTTTCCCATCTCTAACTTGCCAATTCATTTTTTTTTTTAATGGTGCCTTTTGAGAAAAAAAATTTAAATTCTGATAAAGTATTCTGGTTCTTCAACTAAGATGAGTAGTCTCTCTGTAGTTTTGCTGCCTTGGGGCCTCATGCTACAGGCCATAAAAGAACTGGCATATTTCCCAAGGCTTTTTTTCTTCCAAGTATTAACTTCCTTCTCACATCTGTCTGTTTTTGGTCGCCTGCCAGTACCTGTAGGAAGTTGTCCAGACTTAATAGTTGTTTTCTTCGGAAGGCTGATATAAATGGCATCTATTCAGCCATTTGCAAGTCTTTGTATTTATTTTTTAAAGTAGGCTCCACGCCCAACATCGGGCTTGAACTCATAACCCTGAGATCAAGGTGCTCTGATTTCCAAGTCTTTGTATTTGAAAGACTTTTTATTTCTGTCAAATAAAAAATAAAATCTTTTTTTTTAAGATTTTATTTATTTGACAGAGAGAAACACAGCCAGAGAGGGAACACAAACAGGGGGGAGTAAGAGAGGGAGAAGCAGGCTTCCCGCCGAGCAGGGAGCCCGATTCTGGGTCTCCGGGATCATGACCTGAGCCGAAGGCAGTCGCCCAACCAACTGAGCCACCCAAGTGCCCCTAAAAAATAAAATCTTAAAACAAAAATAAAAATAAATAGGGGTGTCTGGGTGGCACAGTTGGTTAGGTATCTGATCAAGCCCCACTTGAGTAGTATGTATGGATCATACATACTGTGGGATCAAGCCCCACTCGGGACTCCTTGCTCAGCACTGAGTCTGCTTGAGATTCTCTTTCCTTCTGCCTCCCTCTTCCACTCATGCTGTCTCTCTAAAATAAATAAATACATCTTCAGAAAAAAAATTTTTTTTGCCCTTTCCGAGGTGCCTGGGTGGCTCAGTCTCTAAAGTATGAGGCTATTGATCTCATGGTTGTGACTTCAAGCCCCACACTGGGTGTGTAGATTACTTAAGTAAATAAACTTTTAACATTTATAATTTTCCTTGCTCTTGTCCATACTGTCTTTGGGGACTTAAATTTTTCTGTATATATACATTTTTGGGCGGCACCTGACTAAGTCAGTGAAGCATGGGACTCTTCATCTCTGGCTTAGGAATTTGAGCCCCATATGGGGTATAGAAATTACTTAATAAAAATCTTTTAAAAAGTAATATATTTTTTTCTGAACCATATGAAAGTAAGTTGTAGACAAACCCCTATATTCCTTCATACCTGAGTGGGTATTTCCTAAAAAGAAGAACATCCTCTTACATAATCCTAGTACAAGTACCAAAATCAGAAAATTAATATTGATGCTATGCTATTATCTAATTTTTACTTTCTTTCAAATTGTACCAGTTGTCCATATAGAAAAGGAGGAAGAAAACTTTTTTCCCCCTTCCCATTCCATACATACTACTTAGTTGTGACTTCTCTTTACTCTCCTTAGATCTGGAACAAGTCTTCAGTCTTTATCTTTTACGACCTTGGTATTTTTTGAAGAGTACTGTTGAGTTGTTTCTGGAATGTCCCTCAGTTTATCTGATGCTTGCAGTTTTCTGATATAAACTGTCAGACTACGTGTTTTTGGCAGAATGCCACATTATATCTTCTTGCTTTATCACGTTAGAGACACATAAATATCTGTTTAGCACATTGCTGGTGATATTAACTTTGATCACTTGATTAAGGCAATGTTTACCAGATTTCTCCACTATAAATGTTAATTGTTCTTTCTCTTTGCAATTAATATGTATCTTGTTCAATTTTAAAAAATATAGTTATAGGACCATTCAGGTTTTTGTTTTCATATTCAATCAGTTTTTGGTAAGACCTGTGATGGCACCCATATCTTCAGGGGATCATTTGATCTTTACAATTATGAATGAATGAGCAGAGACAGAGGAGTAAAACGAGGCCAGTTCAAGATTCCCACCTAGATGTTGATCTCCAATCTCAGAGCTCTAAAACGCTTTCGTTTTTACTGGCAAATTTGCTGTGACCCCTTTTTGCCACTAAATGGAAGTGCTAACCGAATTTGTAACTTGATGTTTCAAGGGTGATGAAACAATTGAACTGAATTTTTTTTTTTTGAAATTTTTAATCTTAAGTAGGCTTCACACCCAATGTGGGGCTTGAACTCATGACCCAAGATCACGAGTCTCATGGTCCACCAGTTCAGCCAGCCAGGCACCCCAACTGAACTGATTTTATAGTGATAGTCATTAAAGCAGGATTCTACCTGTGTGACCGGATAATATTCTTCTGTACCATACTGTGTAGTACTTCTGTACTGTAAATGATTATATATCATTAAATACATTTATTACTTTTTTAAGATTTTATTTATTTATTTGACAGAGTGAGTGAGAGAAAGAGAGAGAGAGCAAGCGCACAAGCAGCAGGGCGCCACAGGCTGGCAGGCAGACAAAGGAAGAAGCGGCCCTCTGCTGAGCAAGGAGCCTGAAGAGGGGCTCAATCCCAGGACCCTGGGATCATGACCTGAGCTGGAAGGCATATGCTTAATTGACTGAGCCACCCAGGCGCCCCATATTAAATATATTTATGAAATAATGATGAACATGATATGTAAAATGTTTATAGACTAGGAGAATACAGACAAATTTGACAGGTCTTGAAAAATATCTGCAAGGGGTGCCTGGGTGCTCAGTTGGTTAGGCATCCGACTCTTAATCTCAGCTCAGGTCTCGATCATGAATTAAAGCCCTGGGTGTGTAGTCTACTTAAAAATATATATCTGGAGGGGTGCCTGGGTGGCTCAGTTGGTTAAGCGACTGCCTTTGGCTCAGGTCATGATCCCAGAGACCTGGGATCGAGTCCCACATCGGACTCCCTGCTCGGCGGGAAGCCTGCTTCTCCCTCTCTCACTCCCCCTGCTTGTGTTCCCTCTCTGGCTGTGTTTCTCTCTGTCAAATAAATAAAATCTTAAAAAAAAAAAAATAGGAGCACCTGGGTGGCTCAGTTGGTTGGGCGACTGCCTTTGGCTCAGGTCATGATCCCGGAGACCCGGGATCGAGCCCCACATCGGGCTCCCTGCTCAGCAGGAAGCCTGCTTCTCCCTCTTTCACTCCCCCTGCTTGTGTTCCCTCTCTCACTGTGTTTCTCTCTGTCAAATAAATAAATTTTAAAAAAAATTATATATATATGTATATATGGAAGATAGTAGTTGAAAGCTGGATAGTTAACATTCAGTAGAAATTTATCTTTGAATTACCTGGAATCAATAATAATTTGGATTATCTAGAGTCTACAACAGACCATATTATGTTGACTTTTCCTAGCATGAACAGGGCTCGGTGATGATGTTTGAGCACCTGGTTAATTCTAATGGACTCAAAGAGGTCATGGAATACTATGGTCTCATCCCTGAAGAAGACATTTGTTTTATCAAGGAACAAATTACAGGACCACTTGAATCACCAATCAAAGCGTCTTCGGTAAGTTTGTGTACCACTTAATTTAATTTGACTGTATTTCCTGTCTAGTATTCTCTATTATCCTTTGGAGCTATTTGAAGAGAGATATTTGGCTATTTTAGGGAGACTAAATGATAAAATACATTATATGTTTTTTTTAATAAAAAAAGAAAGGCTTATCTATTTTTTTATCTCTTAATTGAGATCTTTAGAAGTTACCCCCCAAGTTAAAATACATATGTAAATATTTTTTGGTGAATATATATGCAATATTCTATATAGGAGCCAGAGATAATGTTTGGAAAAATGTAGAAGTGTGTGTCTTATTTCTACATTAAAATTAACATTAAAAAAAATATTTTATTTATATATTTGACAGCAAGAGAGATCACAAGTAGGCAGAGAGGCAGGCAGAGAAAGAGGAGGAAGCAGGCAGCCCACTAGCAGAGAGCCCAGACACAGCCTGGATCCCAGGACCCTGAGATCATGACCTGAGCAGAAGGCAGAGGCTTTAACCCGCTGAGCCACCCAGGTGCCCTAAAATTAACATGTTTGAGTGCTAAAAGGGAAAGGTGGGAGGGAATGGCAAGTAGGGGGAGGGAAGGATAGTAGGGGGCAGAGCTCAGAAAAAGAAATTTAAAAAGAAGAGAAAAAAATTTAAAAAATGGCATCTGAAATATTTAGATATATGAAGACATAGAAAAAAGGTTGAATAGTTCAAAGGAAGATCTGTTTTGTTTTGTTTTGTTTTTTAATTAAAAAGAAGTTGAGGGGAGCGCCTGGGTGGCTCAGTCATTAAGTGTCTGCCTTCTGCTCAGGTCATGATCCTGGAGTCCCGTGATCGTCCCCATGTCGGGCTCCCTCCTCTGTGGGAAGCTTGCTTCTCCCTCTCTCACTCCCCCTGCTTGTGTTCCCTCTCTTGCTGTGTTTCTCGCTGTCAAATAAATAAATAAATAATCTTAAAAAAAAAAAAAAAGCTGGCACAAAAGAAAATTTGCTTAAGGAAAAAGAAAAAGAAGTTGAGGGGTGTCTGGGTGGTTTGGTTTATTAAGAGTCCAACTCTTGGTTTTGGTTTAGGTCATTATCTCAGGGTGATGGGATCATGCTCCATGTCAGGCTCTGCACTGGGCATAGAGCCTACTTGTGATTCTCTCGTTCCTCTCCATCTACCCCTCCCTCCCTCAGATAGATAGGTAGATAGATAAATGGGGTGCCTGGGTAGTTTAGTTGATTAAACATCTGGCTTCCACTCCGGTCATGATAGAGTTTTGGGATCAAGCCCCCACCTGGGGCTCCCTGCCAAGCAGGGAGTCTGCTTTTTCCTCTGCCCCTCCTCCTGCTCATGCTTGCTCTCTCTCTCAAATAAATAAATACTTTAAAAAATTTTAAAAAAAGTTGAAAAATAATTTCTCTGAGTTTAAGTTTTTTTCCTTGAATATCTACAAATCTATTTGTAAAATGTAAGATGAACAGCTGGATTTTGAAGCAAATATTCTATTTCCAAGATAATGTGAGCTTCAAGAATTGTTTTTTTAAGAATATTTTATTTTTAATTTTGACAGGGAGAGAAAGAGTGCACAGCAGGGGGAGCTGCAGGGCACCTGGTGGATCAGTTGTTTAAGGGTCTGCCTTGGGCTCAGGTCATGATCCTGGAGTTTCAGGATCAAGGCCCACATCAGATTCCCTGCTCAGTGGGGAGTCTGCTTCTCCTTCTCCCTCTGCCCCCTCCTTGCTTGTGCTCTCTTTGTCAAATAAATTAAGAAAATCTTTTTTTTTGTTTTTTTTTTTTTAAGATTTTATTTATTTATTGACAGAGAAACAGCTAGAGAGGGAACACAGCTGGGGGAATGATAGAGGGAGAAGCAGGCTTCCCTCCAAGGATGGAGCCCAATGTAGGGCTCGATCCCGGGACTCCTGAGCCGAAGGCAGATGCTTAAAAACTGAGCCACCCAGGCGCCCCAAGAAAATCTTAAAAACAAAACAAAACAAAACAAAAAACACAGGGGGAGCAGAATAGCAGTCTCCTCGCTGAGCAGGGAGTTCAGTGTGGAGCTCGGATCCCAGGACCCTGGGACCATGACCTGAGTTGAAGGCAGACATTTAATTGGGGTGCTCCAGTTAAATGGGGGCACTTAAGTACCTCAAAAATTCGTTGGAAAGTACATTTCATTTAGACTAGATGTGTGACTACTTTGAATGATAATATTATTTTCATGCATGAATTCAAGCATTAGCATATGAGGGAGAGCCTTACCAATTTATAATTAGATTTTACATTTTAAAGAAACTTAAGCCAAGAAAAGAAGAAAGATGTGTTTTTTTAAAGATTTTATTTATTTATTTATTTACTTATTTACTTATTTATTTATTAAGATTTTATTTATTTATTTGACAGAGAGAAACACAGCTAGAGAGGGAACACAAGCGGGGGAGTGAAAGAGGGAGAAGCAGGCTTCCTGCTGAGCAGGGAGCCTGATGTGGGGCTCAATCCTGGGACTCTGGGATCATAACCTGAGCCAAAGGCAGATGCTCAACGACTGAGCCACCCAGGTACCCCAAAAGATGTTAGTTGTGAGAAACGCAGCGAGTTAGGATCCTTTCAATGGCACAAAGTTTAGTATTAACAGGAAATCACATACCTTAACATTTCTTTTTTCTACTTGTTTAGGAATTAAGTGGAGGAAAGACAGAGTAGAAACTTCTAAGTTATCTCATATTCCCATTCAAGTATCTGTTTATAATTTTTAGGTTAACATAATTGCTTTGCTTTGCTTTGCTTGTAAATATGTGGTTCGTATCCTAAAACTTTGATGAGTTTTCTTGCCTTCTAGTGGCCATATACAGGGCGTCCTAAAGAGAAAAGCTTCCTTTATGAGATAGTGGCCAATAAAAGAAATGGCATCGATGTGGACAAATGGGATTACTTTGCCAGGTATGCACTGAACACTCAAAAAAATTGGTTAAAATCCTTATATCCTTTAATTATATTTAATTTTTATTTAAATAAAAAATGAAATCCTTGTGTACATTTAGTTTTATATTTAAGGTACAATTTCCTTGTTGAAAAATTTGATCTCTCTGCTTTGGAATCTTTCCAGGGACTGCCATCATCTTGGAATCCAAAATAATTTTGATTACCAGCGCTTTATTAAATTTGCCCGTGTCTGTGAAGTAGATAATAGGAAGCATATTTGTACTAGAGATAAGGTGAGCTATGTCAGAGGAACAATAAAGAAGGTGTAGTTCCTAGTTCGAAGTCTAGGAGTAATCATTCAATAATTTGGAAAAATCACAACCTGATAAATTGTCAATCTTTTTACTTTATGCTTAGCACTTCTAAGTATCTTAAAGTTCTTTTCATTTCTGCATTGTTAACTAATAACAAAATTACAACAGACATTTATTGGGTACTGTTTTAAGAGCTTTAGGTGAATTATTTCCGTCTTCACAACCCTATAACAAAAATACTATTCTTATGCCACTTAACAGGTGAGCACATTGAAGACAGAGAAGACATAGAGTTAATAAATGGCAGAACTGGAATTTCAGCCCAGAAAGTTTGACTCCAGTCTCATCCTTAACCATAGTTAGTGATCTACATTAGAGTTTCATAGTGGGTAAAATACTAAATCATTAGATCCCTGCTAGATTAGAGTTATGTAACTAAAGAGTAGTATGATATTGTACTATAGAAAGTCTTTCTTTGGGATGCCTGGATGGCTCAGATGGTTAAGAGTTGGCCTTCATCTCAGGTAATGATTGCACAGTCCTGAGATCGAGTCCCACATCAGGCTCCTTGCTCAGTGGGAAGCCTGCTTTTCCCTCTGTCTGCTCTCCCTCTACGTGTGCACTCACTCTCTCTTTCTCTAACAAATAAATAAAAAAAGAATTTTTTAAAGTATTTCTTTTGAGAATAAAGAATATAAGAAGAATAATGCCTTATTTCTAGACTTGTTGAGAAGATTAAAAAACATACTGAAGATGCCTAAAACAGAACCTGCTACAGAGTTAAAGCAATAGATTTCTGTTTACTAAGAAGAAAAGTTGAAACCAAGAAGTGGTTTTATTATCCTGCCTCGTAGTTTTTTAATGGGCTCAGGGATTTTAATGAGGTAGCTCCCGTGCATAGCCTTCTTGTCTGTCTGTTGCCATCCCTTTTCCTTGTCCTATGTACTTGTCTACTAACAAGGGTAACAGGATCTGATCCTGCATGAATATTTATTTTGTGTTCTGCAGGAGGTTGGGAATCTGTATGACATGTTCCATACTCGCAACTCTTTGCACCGCAGAGCTTATCAACACAAAGTTGGCAACATCATTGATACAATGTAAGCAATTCAACTGCTATTTCCCTATAAATTTTTTTATGCTTTGTTAGATCTTTCTTGGGTCAAGTTGAGATTTCTAGATGAATTCAAGTAAATTTTAAGTGAATAAGTCTAAATGGTTCTCTGAATACAATGAAAACTAGCCTAAAGTAGACTTAGGTGGAGGAAAAAGAGGATAGATGAAGTGTGGAAGAGTTGGCTTCAACTAGACATGAAGAGGCAATGGCTTAGACTGCCCCAGAGGCAGTTCCTTATGTGCCGGATATTTGGGGTCAAGGTGAGAGATAGGTGACCCTCTGAAACTAATGACAAACATTAATTTTAAAGATTAAGATTAATGTCTCAGTTGTCATTAAGATTAAGATTAATGTCTCAGTTGTCAATGCCTCACCCTGTCAGTTGTCAAAAGTAGTAGAAACTAGTAAACCCAATGGAAGGAATTTCACCTCTTCTCCCCAACCCAGTAAGAATCATTGCAGAAAATTTCTGCCAGCTACAGATACAAGTACAGCCATACATCTCTATGAGACTCGTAGACCCATGAAGAGTTCTTGAAAGTAGAGTGTGGTTAATTCCATGTCTCTGAAATAGTTTTAACTTGACATGAGCAGACTAATGAGAATACATCCACCCATTTGTATGGTTGTTCCTCTGATGAGAGGTTTTTGTTTGTTTTTAATTCAGAGACTCATAGAAATCTAGGTTCAAAGCCTGGTACTCCTTCTTTCTAACTTGGTTAAATGAAAATTACGTAATTTCTGCCTCTGGAAAGCTGAGGCTGATTATGTCTGTCTTGTTGGAAAGATTAAATAAGATAATGTCTGTAAAGCCCTGCATCACAGCAACCATGGTAGCCCACAAATCACTATGGGCTTATTTATGCATTTCTGTATGATCCAAAAAAAGTTGCCTTTAGAATGTCATGTCTCAGGACTTTCCTTCTCTGAAGTAGGAAGATTTCTTTAACGTTAAGCATGACATTAAGCAAATGCTCAAATTTTCTCATAAGCATACATTTTTATTCAATGATCCTTAGGATTACAGATGCTTTCCTCAAAGCAGATCCCTACATAGAGATTTCAGGTGCTGAAGGAAAAAAGTATCACATTTCTACAGCAATTGATGACATGGAAGCCTTCACTAAGCTGACAGGTAAGAGCCAGAAGGTAACGCAGGTGGTCCATCTCAGATAAAGTGTAAGCTGTCCCTGGATCATAGATGGGTTATTTTCCAAGCATTCTAGTATCTTTAGCTTCTCAAGTGATTATATGCTTTTGGAATTGAGTTTTTTCTCTGCTTTGTTTTAACCATATAACCTTAATAAAGTTATTTAAGCTCTCTGGCCCTTAGTTGCCTCATCTATAAAATGAAAGTATTGCTATCTCACATATAGTTTTGTTTTAGTTTTTTTTTTTTTTTAAGATTTTATTTATTTATTTGACAGAGAGAAACACAGCTAGAGAGGGAACACAAGCAGGTGGAGTGAAAGAGGGAGAAGCAGGCTTCCTGCTGAGCAGGGAGCCCGATGTGGGACTCGATCCCGGGTCGACGGGATCATGACCTGAGCCGAAAGCAGTCGCTCAACCAACTGAGCCACCGAGGTGCCCCTTGTTGTAGTATTTAAATGAGGCATAATACCTAGTATATAGTACTTGGCACGTAACTACCTAATATTTACTATTATTTAACTTATAATACAGCTGGACCAATAGCAGACTCACCCTTTTAACATTATTTTTGTTGTAAAACACAGGGAACCAGGAACATTTTGCCACACTTCAGCAGAAATGAAACCTGCAGCTTAGGGTAGGAAGGGAGAGGTGAAGGAGTTTGCAGCTGGTTCTTTCATGTAGGGAAGTGCAGACTAGCAGTAAAGATCAGCAAAGCAAAGCAAGTAGACAAAAAGCATGTACCAGTTGCAGTTTTTAGTTGCATATCATGAAACTGTTAAGAAGAAAGTTAGAAAGCAATCACATACCTTGTAGAATCCATGGAAAGGCTGGAGATTCTTAAAATGAGCAAAACAACACAAGCTCGGTGGTGTAAGACAGCCAAGATCACTTTCCATGAGCTTCCTGTGTAGTACTACTGCTGTTCTCTCACTGCAATTCTGTCTGCAGCACACCGCCCAAATGGGACCCATGTCAGTTCCTCTGAAACTGTTTTTGAAGAACCAGTGTTCTTCATTTCCAACCATTCACAGATTGATACTTTTGTAGACGCTAAAAATGAATTACCAGTGAAATTAAATGGGGTAAGGGTGGGGCAGGACATACCAAATACAAGCCCAAATATTTAGTATTGAGTTTGACAGACTTAACATATATTTCAATAAATATATCAAAAGAAACAAAAATTTAAATAAGAAAAGTTACATGTATTAATTTTAAAAATATGGATGTAGGTAATGCAGAGACCCTATTATACTTGTAACTTTTTTTTTTTTAAGGTTTTATTTATTTATTTGACAGAGAGAGATCACAAGCAGGCCGAGAGGCAGGCAGAGGGAGAGGAGGAAGCAGGCTCTCTGCCGAGCAGAGAGCCCGATGCGGGCCTCGATCTCAGGACCCTGAGATCATGACCTGAGCCTAAGGCAGAGGCTTTAACCCTCTGAGCCACCCAG
The DNA here is from genome assembly GCA_004023965.1 of Spilogale gracilis. NCBI lineage: Eukaryota > Metazoa > Chordata > Mammalia > Carnivora > Mephitidae > Spilogale > Spilogale gracilis. The sequence goes on along the minus strand of PITA01002249.1, from coordinate 154,649 downwards.
GCTCCTCTGTACTTGTAACTTTTTCATTATTTTCCATGAAAATCAAAATTAGAAGTGAAATAGTGATTCCTCATACTATCTTTGTGCACACAGAACATTTTATATATCAGTATTTAAGGTTTATAATGTAAAGAGTGGTTTTCCTCTTAATTAATCTAGATTAGATTAGATTGATGACACAGTCACTCTCAGTGTATCTAAATTGTTTCTGTGTTTTGTTTTGTTTTTTAAAGGTTTTATTTATTTGACAGAGAGAAACACAGCCAGAGAGGGAACACAAGCAGGGGGAGTGAGAGAGGGAGAAGCAGGCCTCCCACCTAGCAGGGAGCCTGATGTGGGACTCGATCCCAGGTCTCCGGGATCATGACCGGAGCCAAAAGCAGTCACTTAACCAACTGAGCCACCCGGGTGCCCCAGAAGCCAGTTCTAACCATTTATCCTGTAACATAATATTACATTTCTACTATCTGTCGGTAAAAAGAAATGAATTGGGGGTTTTATGCACTTTTGGGTTAACTGACAAACCATAAAGTATATAGTTTAATGTGATCTTACTACATCATCATACAGAGCTGTCACTCACCATGAGGTTCTATAATGCCCAAACTGGTTTTTACTCTCTTCAGTGACAATATTAGGTCACATTTTTGTGCTTTATAGGCCAGAGTTTGGGAGAACAAGCATATGGACTTTCCAGCTGTCATCATCTGAGACAGGGATAACCTTATCTTCCTTGCATACTATTCAGAGCAGTCCTATAATCCTCACTGCCTTAACCATGTGACCTGGAAGGAATAGGACCATGTGAGCCTTCATTACCTTTGCTACTTTTCCAAAAGTCAACTTACTTGATCAAACAAACAAACAAACAAACAAATAAATAAATAAATAAAATCTTAAAAAAACAAAACAAAACAACTCCTCAAGGGACACCTGGATGGCTCAGGTAGTTAAGTATCAGGGTCCTGGGGTCAAGTCCCACATCAGGCTCCCTACTCAGTGGGGAGCCTGCTTCTCCTTCTGCCTGTTGCTCCCCGTGCTTGTGTTCTTTCTCTCTCTCTCTCTCTCTCTCTCTCTCTCTCTCTCTCTCTCTCTCTCCTTCTGATAAATAAATAAAATCTTAAAAAAAAAAAAAAAACTCCTCAAATGAGGAAACAGGGGCCAAGTGAGGGAAAGCAACTTATCCTAATAAATGGCAAAGCTAAATTCAAGTCTTCTGACTCCGAAGTTGAATGTTGTTTACACTATTTTAGAGAGCTATATATTCAGTTTAACGTACAAGCATTAACTTTTATACATGACTCTTTTCTGAACACAAGTATGTGGAACAAATAGAGCTTCCCCACATGGTTAGTGGGAATGCAAATGGTACAACCACTTTGAAGAAGTTTAGCATTTTCATAAAAATATACATTTATCCAATAATTCCTCTTCTACCTGCTTACCCAACAGAAATGGAAATGTAAGTCCACCTAAAAGCCTGTACCTTATAAGAATAAGGTAAAACGCATAAGAAATACATCAGTAGGGGCACCTGGGTGGCTCAGTTGGTTAAGCGACTGCCTTCAGCTCAGGTCATGATCCTGGAGACCCGGGATCGAGTCCCACATTGGGCTCCCTGCTTGACGGGAAGCCTGCTTCTCCCTCTCTCACTCCCCCTGCTTGTGTTTCCTCTCTGGCTGTGTTTCTGTCTGTCAAATAAATAAAATCTTTAAAAAAAAGAAAAAAGAAAAAAGAAATACATCAGTAAAATTCTGTGGGGTTCAAAGGAAGGAGGAATTACATCTCTAGTTTGGCTGCACTAAGGAAGATTTCACAATAAGGTACCTTTTGAGCTGAATCTTGGGGATTACATAGGCTTTCAAGAAGTGAGATTTTAGGGGCATCTGGGTGGCTTAGTTGGTTAAGCGACTGCCTTCGGCTTAGGTCATGATCCTGGAGACCTGGGATCCAGCCCCACATCGGGCTCCCTGCCTGGCGGGAAGCCTGCTTCTCCCTCTCTTGCTCCCCCTGCTTGTGTTCCCTCTGTAGCTGTATTTCTCTCTGTCAAATAAATCAATAAAATATTTTTTAAAAAATGAGATTTTGTGGCACCTCGCTGGCTCATTCAGTGGAGCATGTGACTCTTGATTTTCGGGTCATGAGCTCAAGCCTATGTTGGGCATAGAGATTACTTAAAAAAAATTAAATTAAAAAAAGAAGTGAGGGACTCCTGGCTGACTCAGTTGGTAGAGCAGGTGGCTATCCTAGGGCTTTGAGTTTGAGCCCCACATTGGGTGCAAAGATTATTTAAAAAAAAAAAAATAAGTGAGATCCTCTGGGGAAGCATTCCATTAATTCACCTGGGAATACGGTAGCTAAAGGCATGGATTAGAAAAGTGTAGTTTTATTATGTAAAAGTAAAATTGTTATTTTTCAAATGGTGTGTATAATATGTAAAAAAAAATAATGAAAACTATAGATGGAAAGATGGTTTTTAAAAAGCATCACTGAGAGGATGAGGAATGTGTTAACCATAGATTGATTAAGGAGGAATGTAGACACATCATTGAGATGAATGTGTAAGGCTGCTAATATTTTATTTTGCCAGGAAAAAGCATTTTTAGTAAAACTCAATTTGCAGAATGCAATAATTGATTCAGTCAAGGATTACCAATTAATCTTAAACCATTTGTTGAAGACTTATTGGGATAATCATACAGTCTCAAAATATTACCCTGTGGATTATTTGTTAATTACAAAAGGAAAAATACATTTATAATAGAGAAAGCTGGGATTATTGCCTTAACCAACTGATGGATTTGAACAATCAATAATGGTAAAATCTCATGTGACTTCTGATGCATCAAGCCAGACACAATATAGTGTTCTTGGCAGTAGTGTTTAACCTGAATCAAATGGTAAAGAAGCAAACAAATCCAAAGTGTGGGACATTGCCCAAAATGAGTGTCTGAACTTTTCCAAAATATCAACATCATGAAACAAGTCAGAAGAATTATTCTAGTTCTAGATTAAAGGAGACTAAAGAATATGACAACTAATGTCATCTGTAATACTTGATTAGTTTCTCTTTCTTTTTTTAAAGATTTTATTTATATGACAGAGAGAAACACAGCGAGAGAACACAAGCAGGGGGAGTGAGAGAGGGAGAAGGAGGCTTCTTGCCGAGCAGGGAGCCTGATGCGGGCTCGATCCCAGGACTCCGGGATCATGACCTGAGCCGAAGGCAGACGTTCAACGACTGAGCCACTCAGACGCCCCTTGATTGGTTTCTCTATCCAGTAACATAAATCCATAAACTGAATTATTTTAACAATTAAGCAAATTCAAATATAGACTGTTATGTTAGATATTTTTATGTCAGTTTTTAGTTTTTTGGCACTTGATAGCAGTTATGTAGGAGAATGTTCTTGGTCTCGGGAGACATGCAGAGGTATCTAGGAGTAAATGGTCTTGATGTCTATGATTTTCAAATATTTCATCAAAAATTTGTGAGTGTGCAAAAATTATTTGTTGTTTACACAGTGTATGTATATGTAGAAAAATGTTAACAGTTGATGGTGAAAGGTATTTTGTTTTGAAAATTTTCAAACTAGAAAGTTGGAGGAATAAAAGAAAGGGAAAAGAATTAACTTCTGGGGCACCTGGCTGACTCAGTAGGACGTGAGACTCTTGATCTCAGAATTGTAAGTTTGAGCCCCACATTAGGTGTAGAGATTACTTAAAATCTTTTTTTAAAAATATATTTATTTTAGAAAGAGAGAATGCAAGTGGGAGGAGAGAGGCAGAGAGAGAGAAGCAGACTCTGGTAAGCGAAGAGCCCAACGACACTGGGCTTGATCCCATGATCCTGAGGATCATTACTTGAGCCGACACCAAGAGTCAGAGTCAAATGTGTAACTGAGCCACCCAAGCACCCCCCAAAAAAAATCTTAAAAAAAATAATAAAAAAATAATATAATCTTAAAAAAAGAACTACCTTCTGCTTTTATCACAGAATGGAACTTTACAAAACCTTTTGTTATGAGATTTACAAATTCCACCTACCCATCACTTAGCTGCAACAATTATCAACACAGTGATTTTGTGTCCTCTACTCTGTCCAACCCTCCCGTAAGATACTGTGCTATTTTGAAGCCGATCTCAGACATAATTTTATTTATTTATTTTTTAAAAAGTTTTTATTTATTTGACAGAGAGAAACACAGCCAGAGAGGGAACACAAGCAGGGGGAGTGAGAGAGGGAGAAACAGGCCTCCCACCGAGCAGGGAGCCCAATGTGGGACTCGATCCCGGGACTCCGGGATCATGACCTGAGTCAAAGGCAGTCGCCCACCAACTGAACCACCCAGGAGCCCTCAGACATAATTTTATAATTTCTTAGATATCATTCTAAGAAAACAAAACATATTAATACACCTGTTTACCCATCACCCAGCCTTCAGCCATCAACTCCAGTACAGTCTTGCTTCATCTCTACTCTTTCCCATCCACTAGACTATCATGAAGCAAATCCAAGACATTGAATGTTCTACTGTGCTTACATTTATAAATGTCCACTTGAAATCATTCCAGTATAGAAGTCTTCTTAAGTTTTTTTTTTTTTCATCTTAATCTAACTGAAATTTTATCAAATTGGCAGATAACATTTTTTTGGAGATTTTATATTCTTCTGATCCCCAACTGGATGCAGCACGAGAGATTTTAAGAAAAATTGAATACCGTAATCTGTATAAGTATGTGGGTGAGACTAAGCCAAAGGGAAAAACAAAAATTGAAAGGGTAAGTTGTCAAACACCTTTCCAGTAGTAAAAGAGCTCTCTCTTCCATTTGTCTTCCAAGAGGAAACAATTAACCCATCATAATACCACAACTCTGTTCTAAGCCCTTTACATTCATTTTTACTTAATGATAATCAATAATTCTCATCAATAACTTGTTCTTTTTTTTTTTTTTTAAGATTTTTATTTATTTGACAGAGAGAAACACAGCGAGAGAGGGAATACAAGCAGGAGGAGTGAGAGAGGGAGAAGCAGGCTTCCCGCCGAGCAGGAAGCCCGATATAGGGCTCGATCCCGGGTCTCCGGGATCATGACCTGAGCCGAAGGCAGTGGCTTAACCAACTGAGCCACCCAGGCGCCACCAATAACTTGTTCTTTGATCTGTCCTGTAGATGAAGGAAGTAACTTGCCTATGGAAGCACAGTTAGTGAGCCAGTCAGTATTCAAACCAAGTCTGACTGAGTCCAAACCTTTACTCTCTCATCCCAGAAGTGAGGGGCAGGGGCCCAAATTTTGGCTAGATCCAGTGCAAGAAAATGGGGCCTCAAAATACAGTATCTGCGTGAGCTTCACGGAGACGCTAAGGACCTGCTGTTCATAATTTCTTCTTTTATACTATCTCAGGCTCTCCCAGGTGGTGCATGCCAAATACCTATATCTGTTTTCCCCTCTTGCTCGCAGAAGGTTTTCTCTTTGCCAGAAAGCCAGTAACATGAGCCATACTGGTAACCACACCCTGCCTCAAAACACTTTCCTCTTATTTTACTAATAGGCCAATGCCACATTTTTTTTTTCACGTGAAAACTTTGTTAAGAGAATCGCTCTATTGTGGTTTGTTTGAAGGCTGGCAGAAGCAGAAGCCATGTATTTGTTAAGGATATCTCTATCCACTTTTCCTAATTAAAGTGCTACTTTCGGGATGCCTGGGTGACTCAGTTGGTTAAGCCACTGCCTTCAGCTCAGGTCATGATCCTGGAGTCCTGGGAACAAGTCCCACATCGGGCTCCCAGCTCCGTGGGGAGTCTGCTTCTCCCTCTGACTTTCTCCCCTCTCATGCTCTCTCTCACTCACTCTCTCTCAAATAAATAAAATCTTAAAAATAAAATAAAGTGCCACTTTCAGAGAGGGAACCTTTTGTGACATAAACAATGATGAAAAACTGTAGTTCTAACATGAGGAGTCTTGTCTTTTCTAGGAAGATTATAAATGCCTTCCAGAGGAAATTGCCAGGGCTAAACCTAGTGACATATTGCTGGAAGCGGAACTGAAGGCTGAAGATCTAATAGTGGATGTAAGTAGTTAGCAGGATAATATACTAAGGAAAGACATTTTTTAAGATAAAGCCTCCCCATTCCATTATAAAAATAGTACATGTTCATTAAGGAAAATTTGGAAAGTGCTGAAAAATGGAAGGAAGAGAATCCTCAGAGAATCAACATTAGTCAATTCTTAAAATTTTCTTTGACATTATTTTTAATGTAATTGTGATCATATGGTTAACAGAACATTGCATATATTATTGAATGTTTTCTGGATCGCAAAAGTAATGCCAATTATTTTTTTTAATTGTCTCTATACACAAAGGAAAAGACTTTTTAACTCCTTCGTAGAGGCTGTAGTGTCTTGTCTCCTAACGAGACTATCAAATGGCTTTCTCACATTTTCTTTTGTTTCTTATAGGAGCTTATTTTTAGAGTACTACTCCTCTGAAATCTTGGGATAGTGTTGGCCGTGTATTTTTTTCCATAAGCCTCTCATTTGCTGTTTTCTTGTTGATGCATCCTTGGTGAAAGGTGATCATTCATAACCATTTTTTACCAAGGGATACAACAGGTGAATTTGTCCTTGGACCCAATCTAGTCACTTGGCTGAGGGTTAAAGTGACTCACACCTGCAGATCAGGCTACAGTTTCCTGTTTCCTTAGATGAAATTATACCAGAATAAAGGGATTTTTCTGAATTTCTGAGTTTCTGAGATTCTAAAAGAACTTACTCTCCCAAATGTTTTCCCTGAGCTGTCACATGTTCACCCTTGCCCTCAGGGCTTTACTTGAGAGTCTGCATTGCCTTCAACTCAGTGCCCTGCCCTAATCAATCCCTGACCTCCCATCTGGTTATTCTCTCAAAGTGCAATCTGCTAATGAATATAGGATCAGAAGCACTTGAAGAATCGTAGGAGAAGACAGCACACACAGGATTAAGTTTGCTTTACCTAAACCAAAGGCCAATTGATGGAGCAATGAAAGATTTTTTGTTTTGACTATCAGACATGTAAGAACAAAAAATTATATAAGGTTTTGTTATGATAAAGGTACATGAAAATGGGAATGTAAATTGATACAGGAGACCAAATTAGGGTCGATGTTAACCAACCCAGCAATTTCATTCTAGGTATTTGTTGTAAGGAGATAATTAGCTTTGCCAAAAAAAAAAAAAAAAAAAAAAAAAGAAGCACAAATCTATATATTATTATTATAGCATAAAATAAGGGGGCTAAAGGATATATCTCTCAATAGGAAATACAGTGGAATAATGCAAACATTAGAGTTGTTTTTAATATGGGAATATATTTATAAATGAAAAAGCAGTGCATTCAGAATGATTTTATTTCTCTAAATGTAATACACATGTGTGTATAGTGAGCATACTGAAAAAATTCTGGATGTATTGGTAAAATGTTAACATTGTTTCTACCTGGGTGGTAGAATTGCAGGTACTTTTTTTTACAGTGGGTATGGTAGAAGAGTTTCATAATCAGAAAAAGAGATGGGTTAAGATGGGTAAAGCCCTTTTATAGTCTGAGAAAGCAATTAAAGTTGCTAATTAAATGTCTGATTATGTATTAGCCTCTCAGTTTTAGTTTGACAATGTAATATATTTATGTAGTAAATTTTACTATATGTGCCTCCTTTTATGACTGTGTGTAGTAACTTTTATGATTACTTAGTGGGCTATAAAACTTAATTTGGCTATTAGAATGAAAGATTCATAATTGCTGATCTGTAGCTACTTTCTTACTCTTGAGTCTTTCGTTAAGAAGGGAGACTCCAACTATTATAATATTGCCCTTCAGGAAAAATAACCATTTTATCAAATCTGCTTTAAGGAGGAATTTTTAATTATATTTGTTCTGGAGAAAATAGGAATTGCCTTTTATTTCTAGTCTAAAACCAAGGAAATAAATACCAAAGAGCTCGTGGCACTTCTGAAAGTTGCTGAAAATTTGATTAGTGTTCATATCTTACCATGCTGTGTAACAATGTCAAAGCTACATTAGGTCCCTCCACACATGAAACAACACCCAGGAGAGAAGCCTACCAAAGCACCAGCCCTGGGTTCATGAGGGAGACTTGCTGTAGCTCTTAAAGCCAGGAGCACACACACACTCTCTCAACCGACACCGCTGAATAAGCCTCCATCTGCAGCTCCGTTCAGCTTTCCCTCTGGTACTGGGGAAATGTCTCTTCTTATCAAAGGCTAAAACTAATCCTTTTACTTTTGTCCTAGACCAGGGCTGCCTGATAGAACTTTCCGTGATGCTGGAAATGGTCTATAATATGCTGTCCATTTTGGTAGCCACGAGCTACACACGGCTGTTAAGCACGTCAAACATGGCTATTGCAACTGAGTAACTAAATTTTTTATTGTATTTAACGTTGAAGACTTTAAAATTAAAAAGCCACATGTGGCTAGTGGTTATGACATTAGTACACCATAGAGCCATTCATCTTAGCATTTCTGTGGAACCCCAGGATCCATTCTGTCCTCTCTTTCTGACTTTCCCATCAGCACTTAAACAGACTTTCATCTCAGAAAAACACCAAATGTCATACTCTTCACTCCTCTCCTCCTCTCCTTTAGGGTCCAGCTCATAGGAAAGTTGCCTCCCCCCACCCCCTTACCTTTCCCAGGTACGATGTTCCTCTCCACATTTTTCTCATTTGCATCTTTCAACAGTTAAGCTTCTAAGAGTTGTCTTCTCTTTTTTTATTTCTTATTTACTCCTGAACCTTTTGTCTGTCATCATCACCGTAACTAGAACTATTCTTCCAAGTTCCCCCATGACTTCAGTGTTACTTAACCCAGTGGACCCTGGCCGCTCTGTCTGCCTCAGAGCTGTTTCTGCCTGGAACTCGTTTCTTTCCAACGTAGACAGACCTGGCTAAGTCCTGCTTACTTTCCCAGGAAAATATGCCCAGTCTTTCCCGGGGAGCCCCAGATGACTAGGCTCCTTGGTTCCAAAGTCTCACGGCATCCTTTGCTTCTTGGTAGCTGTTGAAACAAATGTAGTTAGATCATTACTTTTACAATTATTTGTTCACCCTCAGTCTAGGCCACATATGCCATGGGGGCTGGGATTGTATCAAGTTTCCTTGTACCTATAGTACCTGTAACAGTGGCTGTCACATAGGCCTAGATTTTATTCACTGCTTATGTTGAAAGCACAAATCCCTCCCCCACCCCAACCAGATTTCAAGATCAAATCCCTATGGCACAGAGTTATTTTTATTCTACTATGGGCTGCCTTATCAGTGCCTTATTTCTGAACCTCCAGAGAGCTCTGCTCCATTTCTTGTGATGCTCCTACAACCCTAAATCCAATTCTCACTGCTATGTGAGTGATCACCAATTTATTGTTTTTATTAAGGTTATCAACATGGATTATGGAATGGAAGACAAGAATCCTATTGATCATGTTCGCTTCTATTGTAAGAGTGACCTCAGCAAAGCAGTCATGATTACTAAAGATCAGGTAACTACTTAGGTAAAACAAATAGACTGTAGTGGCATTTTGCAAATCTATGATAAATCTGTGTTTAACATGCGGGTTAGGTCTTACAGTCAATGTGTATAGTAAAATTAAAAAATATATTTTTAAAATTAAAGTATATCTGGGGGCACCTGGATGGCTCAGTAATAGGGCACCTGGGTAGCTCAGTTTGTTAAATGTCTGCCTTCTGCTCAGGTCATGATCCCAGGGTTATGGGACTGAGCGCTGCGTTGGGCGCTCGGTGGGGAGTCTGCTTCTCCCTCTGTTGCAACCCCCTCAACTTGTGTGCTTGCTCTCTCTCAACTAAGATCTTTTAAAGAGTTAAATATATCTGACTTTTGTGTAGACTAGACCATTTTAGCACCAGTCTTTCCTGTTTGCTGAACATAGCTTTTTGGTTTAGAGGCTAGATTATAAATCTGGTTGGGAAGTAGTATTGTATGGTTGAAGTCATGAAAGTTAAATGTGCTGCTTATGTTCCCTCTCTAGAAGTGTTTCTCTCTGTCAAATAAATAAATCAACCTGTTTAAAAAAAGTTAAATGTGCTTATTTGCATATCTTTTAATGAGAATCTGGTCTACATATAATTATAAAATACAAATTTTTAGTCTTTGACATAAAATTGTAGGGCATTTTGCAATATGACAACTACCTTGAATTCTTTGATAGTTGGGATAAAACAGCAAAAGAGTGTGGTGTTTTTGTTTTGTTTAAAGATTTTATTTGAGAGAGAGAGAGCACAAGCTGGGAGGCAGACACAGAGGGAAAAGCAGGCTCCCCACTGAGTAGGGACCCCAACATGGGGCTTGATCCCAGGATGCTGGGATCATGGCCTGAGATGAAGGCAGATGCTTAACCGACTGAGCTACCCAGGCGCCCCAGTGTGGTGTTTTTCGCTTTTTGTTTTGTTTTTTAATCTTTTTTTTTTTTAAGATTTTATTTATTTATTTGACAGGGAGATCACAAGTAGGCAGAGAGGCAGGCAGAGAGAGAGGAGGAAGCAGGCTCCCTGCTGAGCAGAGAGCCTGACATGGACCTTGATCCCAGGACCCTGAGATCATGACCTGAGCTAAAGGCAGAGGCTTTAACCCACTGAACCACCCAGGCACCCCCCAGTGTGGTGTTTTTAATGTAACATCAGGAATGGAGCTGGGGGACCTGAGTAGCTCAGTCAGTTAAGCATCTGACTTCAGGTCAGGTCATGATCCTGGGATCCTGAGATCATGCTCCATGTCAGGCTCTGTGCTCAGCAGGGAGTCCTCTTGTCCCTCTCCCTGCTTGCTCACACACGCTCTCAAATAAATAAATTTAAGATCTTAAAAAAAAAAAAAAAAAAAAGAATGGAGCTTAGGAACAGCTAGGGCACCTGAGTGTGTATGAATTCAAGATGACAGTGAAATCTTTTCTTCTTTGAAAGGTTTCAGAGCTTTTGCCAGAGAGATTTGCAGAGCAGCTAATCCGCGTATACTGTAAGAAGACTGATGCAAAGACCTTGTTTGTTGCACAACAACACTTCGTTCAGTGGTGCCTAACCAGAGACTTCACCAAGCCACAGGTGGGTGGTTTATTATTCACGTGCTTTGCACAATTTTTAATTTTTTTTAAAGATTTTATTTGTTTATTTGACAGAGAGAGAGATCACAAGTAGGCAGAGAGGCAGGCAGAGGGAGAGAAGGAAGCAGGCTCCCCGCTGAGCAGAGAGCCCCATGCGGGCCTGGATCCCAGGACCCTGAGACCATGACCTGAGCCGAAGGCAGAGGCTTTAACCCACTGAGCCACCCAGGTGCTCGCACAATTTTTAATTTTTAAGTAAAAATTAAAAGAAATCTTTACTTCCCTCTGTAAAGTTCTCATTTAAATTATAGTCACTTGATTATGGGTTTGGAAAAAAAAAAGTCTTTCCAATTTAAGCTTTCCTTTAAAATGTCTGACTCTATGCCAACTAGTGATCTCTTCCTACACCAGTTGTGATTGGTGCTCTGTCTATCATCATTATCATTATTATCCTGATATTAAAAGTCCAGAATGATGGAGCGCTTGGGTGGCTCAGTCGTTAAGTGTCTGCCTTGGGCTCAGGTCACAATCCTGAAGTCCCAGGATCGAGCCCCGCAGTGGGCTCCTTGCTCGGCGGGGAGCCTGCTTCTCCCTCTCTCACTCGCCCTGCTTGTGTTCCTTCTCTAGCTGTGTTTCTCTCTGCCAAATAAATAGAATCTTAAAAAAGAAAAAAAAGTTCAGAATGGTGAACATATGATAGTACTTTATAGTGTTCTCCCCAGTTGTCTCCACTCCTCCCAGTTACCTGGGAAAGGAGTCATAGTGTTGTCATCTTTCAGAGAAGGTTACCAAAACGGAGTAAATTGTTTAAGGCCACATACAAGTGATAAGTTTTCTAATTTATTATTTCAAATTCAGCATTCCCCAAACTGTAAACTATTTAAATTATCTAGAATAAGATAATGGAGAGGAAGAAGAGCCAAGCCGTAGCTGACAATCCTATAGTGAAGGTTTTTAAGTTGTCCCTTACTGACCTGGACATGGCAGGTGCCAGGTACAGAGAAAGTGGCCAGTTGTTTATTTGTTGAGTGTCTGAATGAAATACTTGGCAGGCAGGTGGGAAGCTATGTTTACTTCCTAGCCCAGTTCGCTATCCCACAACAGCATATCTGCCTTCCCACAACCCCCATGCACTGGGTGCTGAAGGAAACAAAAATGAAGGAGCAGCCCAGTTGTTGGTACTTTATCAAGTGCCAGAAGGAATGATACAGATAAGTTAAAAGTTCTAAGTTATGGGCACCTGTGTGGCTCAGTGGGTTAAAGCCTCTGCCTTCAGCTCAGGTCATGATCTCAGGGTCCTGGGATCGAGGCCCACATCGGGCTCTCTGCTCAGCGGGGAGCCTGCTTCCTCCCCTCTCTCTGCCTGCCTCTCTGCCTACTTGTGATTTCTCTGTCGAATAAATAAATAAAATCTTAAAAAAAAAAAAGAGTTCTAAGTTATGAGTTCTAAGAGTCAAGAGAGCTATCAGGAAAGCCCTTTGAAGGAGAAGCAACTCTGCTGGATCCAGAAGGCGGGACTGTGTTTGAGTAGCAGGGAGAAAAGGTGGATGTAGTTGCTAGTGGGAGTAACCCAATGGCATGAAACTGGGACAAGGGGAGCGTGTTTGGGGGCCGTGAGACCAGCTGTGGGGACTTGAGAATTCCTACTGTTGAGTGGTGAGAGGTTGAATGGGAAGAATAGACTAGATTATGGAGAGCCTTGCGTAATCGGCTAAGAAAACACTTCTTATGAACAGTGGGGAGGGAATCATTGAGAGACTTTAAGAGTTTCCTTAGGCGCTGCCATCATCACTTACTTCTGTATTTGTTATCTCCAACTAGAATGAAACCCATGAGAATCGGGAAACGTGTGTCTTAGGTACTGTAGCACCTAAGGAAACTAAACCACTGATTAAGAAAGAAAACTAGCAGCAGATGGATTGGAACTTGGAGACCCGAGAAGTAGAGAGACAAGAGGCTGCTGAAGTTTAGCAATTTGGCAATAACTACTTTAAAACAAAGACCATCACTCATTTTTGCCAGGTCCTGTGTTAGGTACCAGAGATGGGACAGTCCCTAAGACAGATACAGTTCTCACTGATCACACTCTCGCTGGGGCACACAAGTAAATAACAATTGTAGTGGTGTGGTAAGTGCTTTGGGGTAGGGCACACAGAGTCTTAGAGGAACCAAAAGGAGAAGGACTTAAGCCATACGTGGTTGGGAAAGGCTTATTTTAAGGACTTAGAAGCTGAGACCTGAAGGATGGGTGAGAAGGAGTCAGCTGGGTAAAGTCAATGGGGGGGCTGAAGATGGGCAAGAACATGGTGCCTTTAGGGGAGGGGTTCAAGGGATTTTCCTAGTGTGTAGGCAGGAGCAATGGAAGCCATTAAAGTGTTGTTGTTTTTTGTTCTTTGGTTTTGTTTTTTAAAGATTTTATTTATTTATTTGACAGAGTGAAACACAGCGAGAGAGGGAACACAAGCAGAGGGAGTGAGGGAGGGAGAAGCAGGCTTCCCGCCGAGCAGGGAGCCTGATGCAGAGCTCGATCCCGGGTCTCCGGGATCATGACCTGAGCCAAAGGCAGTTGCTTAACCAACTGAACCACCCAGGCACCCCTTTGGTTTTGTTCTTAAAGATTTTATTTATTTGACAGAGAGAGACACAGGGAGAGAGGGAACACAAGCAGAGGGAGTGAGAGAGGGAGAAGCAGGCTTTCCACCAAGCAGGGAGCCCGATGTGGGGCTCGATCCCAGGACCCTGCATCTAAGGCAGGTGCTTAACTGATTGAGCCACCCAGGCACCCCATGTGGTCCATTAAACTGTTTTAAGCGGGAGAGTGTCATTCAAGTTTGTATTTATCAAATTCACTAGAGTTGAAGTTAGAATGGGTAGAAATAAGGATACTTGATAGAAATGGAGATGAGTTTGAAGGCAAATAATGTTGACTTTGAGCCAGAAGGGTCTTCCAAATATGAGTATCATTTATTGCAGAGGGGACTACAAGAGAGGAGTGGGAGTCCAGTGAAGTCCCTCATTTTCCTGGAAAAACAGATAAAGGGGCGCTTGGATGGCTCAGTCAGTTAAGTGTCTGATTGTTGATTTCAGCTCAGTTCACGATCTCAGGGTCATGAGATCAAGCCCCATATTGGGCTCTGTGCTGGGTGTGGAGCCTGCCTAAGATTCTCTCTCTCTTCCTGCCCCTCCCCATCCCTTTCTCCCTAAAAATAAAGTAATAAAATAAAATAAAATAAAGTAATTGGTATTTTTTTAAAAAAGAAAGAGCTTCTTGTTCATGAAAAGTGTATGAAGGGAGAGGAGTCAGAATTCTGCAGTGTCCTGCTTCTGGCCATCTTTGAAAAGAGTAGGTCTGATAGCTTTTCCCACAAGGGCTCTTACCTGCTCAGGGCTGTGGTGTTTCTAATTTGACCCAAGCACAAGACATGTGTGTAATTTGGGGTTTTCCAAGAGTAAGTATGTCTAGAAGTAATCTATCTGCAAGACAAGGATAGGTACACATGAAGATTTCACTCAAAATTATGAAAACTGGCTTTTCTTTGTTCCTGTTTTTTTTTTTCTTGACAGGATGGTGATGTTGTAGCCCCACTTATAACACCTCGAAAAGTGGAGTGGAATAACAGAAACTCAGCCCAGAGCCCAGATCACTTCCGGGAAGTGCCCAGATCTAGACGGCTTTTTCCCGATGACTCAGTATGAATGCGTGCAGCCACTTGTTTACATAAAGCCTTCTTCCCTGTCCCCCAACAGTAGCAACTAACTGGGAATTCAGTCGTGGAGTTCTACAAACTTAGTAATAGCTAGTGCTTTTTATATTTTGAATGTACACACGTGCTGAAGCTAAGTAATTTTTATCCAAAGAAGCAAGAGATGCTATGGAAAGTGTTACCTTGCCTATTTTAACCTTAACTAAAGTCTTTCTCTAGTAGTTTTATTTTCTTAGAATAACAAAAAAAATTTTTATGTACTCTGAACTCTTATGACATATGATTGTTCTTTTTTTAAAAAAAAATGCTTGGAAATGAGAGAAGATGCACATAGGAATTTGAAGTTGGGCCTGTCTTAAACAGCCGTGGTTAAGAACAAAACATAAAATCCTAGCCCCTTGAGGGAGGTACCCATCACCTCAAATTTGAGGACAATTCTTCTTAAGTGATCTGAATGTTAGTGAAAGACCTTCCCTCACCCTTTCAGCCAGATTGGACTTGTTAAAGTCCGATGTAGACCGCCTCCCCAAAGAGAAACCGAGGACGCTCAGGATAATGCAAATCACACAGCGAGGTTTATTCTTCAGCTAGCTGAGGTCCAAGCATCTGCCCGAAGCAGCGGGTTTCAGCAAGGACCCCGAATGCAAGGGTCTAGGGGTTTATATACGTTTCAAACAGCAAGCAAGAGTTACACAGTAATTTTCCTGCTAGGGTGAGATAACATTGTTAGCCCCCTCCCCAATTCCTGGACTGCTCACACATTTCCGGTACTGGGGCAGGGAAGCAAGATGCACAGATGGTTCCTTGACCCATTTGCCTCCATTTGGTTAACACAGGCCTTATAAAGGCATCAATCACCAGGAGGTCTTAGATTTGTAGATGCCTAACTCACCAGGGCGTTATGGAACCCGCAGCTGCCCTCAGGTTAATCAAGTCCTAACACTCTAAAGCTAAGTAGGTTCTATCAGACTAAACAGTAGGAAATGAAGGCCGGGAGGGAGTTCCAACTCCTGAGTGAGAGGCATGATTAATTTTTTGAAAAGATCCAAGGGCTCTGGCCTTCTCTGAAGTGGGACATAAAACTGCTTCTGAGGAGGCGGTTCTCTGGGTCAGTTGTGGCCCCAGACCTGGGCAGTTTTCTTTCTCCTAAATATTCACTATCCATGTCCCAAGGTCTTTATCACTATCACTTCTCAGCCTGGAGAAGGTTCCCCTCCAGCCGTCTGTCTATTTCCTTCTTAAAAATTCCCTTGTAAGCATGGGACGCCTGGGTGGCTCAGTTGGTTAAGCGACTGCCTTTGGCTCAGGTCATGATCCCGGAGACCCACCCGGGATCGAGTCCCGCATCGGGCTCCCTGCTCAGCGGGAAGCCTGCTTCTCCCTCTCTGACTCCCCCTGCTTGTGTTCCCTCTCTGGCTATGTTTCTCTCTGTCAAATAAATAAAATCTTAAAAAAAAAAAAAATTCCCTTGTAAGCTCATCAGGATCACAGGAGCCATTCTTGAGGCCACTCAGAGCTGGGACTTTGTTTTTGCTGGTTCACTTGTGCATTTTATCAGTTTCAGAGCAGACTGAGCTGCCTGGATGAGATGAGTGATTATTCCTAGAATTCGAAGTTTCCCCCTGTGGCCCAGTATCCCTAGCTTGCTTGTTCTTTACCTCCTGCCGTGGAATAGCTACCATTGTGGTTGAGCAGTTCTGTGCAGAGGGCCCCAACCCCTCCCCCCCTCCATATACACACAATTGCCAGTTCTACAGAACTTCACCAAAAATAGTCTGGAGTTAGAGCCAAAGCTAGTGGTAGCCAGAGGGTCCTGCAGAGGCAGGAAGTGGGGAATGGGAGTCATAAGCCCATAACATCTTATGTTGGACACTCCCTTACAAAACCTCCGTGGCAGGCCGGGTACTGAGGAGCTGGGATGGCTCTGGGCTAGAGCAAGTGGCAGGAAGGAAGGACCTCACACCACGGGGAGCAGCTTATCCACAGTCTTAGTGCAGCTACCTTCCACTGTGTAGCCAGGTTCTGTTTTGTTTGCACTAGGCTGAAAAATATTAGGAATGTCTGTTATTCTGTATAAACACCACCACCCTCCTCCATACCAGGAGATGATCAAAAGTTGACCCTAATTCATAGAATAATACTGTGTGAGTAAGGATGTGTCCACACTGGGCTCCTAGAAGCACATGTGACGTCAGCCATGGGCTTGGGTCATATCTGTGTTGACCGAGGTACCTCTGAAATATTCAGTGGGGAGCACTGTAGGGCTCAGACTTATTGTATCCAGACCCAAGGTCAAGAATGTAATATTTTTCTGTTAAGATTGCTTTATTTCTGCCACTCCTATCTTTAAATCATTGTGGTTTACTCTGGAATTTTATGGTTTCAACATTGTATCATTGTGTTGTCTGAGAAGTAACTTGAATCTACTTTGTTTGCATCCTCTACATATAAGTCAGCCGCACTTTATGCTCTTTGCAACTGTTTTAATTATCAGAACCATGTGCCATTTACAAGGTTAAATTTTTCTTAACAAACACCTTCATTATTTGTATAAAAACTGTGATTTTAACAACTTCTAGAAGTACTGAACTATTGTCACCTTGAGAATTGAAGGAGAACTGGGAGTTTAAATGATTGGTTACTTCATTTGGGTGAGGGAAACAGCTGCAATAAAGCTTCATGAATGTATCTCCATCTCCAAACCAAAGGCGTTTCCCTTCATGATGTCCTCTCACACTTGTGTGCCCAGTCTGGACCCTGCTGTGCAAAGGAAATATTTCTAGGGATCTACCCAGAGATGTCTATGTCAATGCTGTGTTTTGGTTTGCAAGAGAGGGGACGATATTTAACAGGATTTACGTTATTTGGTTTTCTGGCAGGAGGCAGGCATTGCCATGGGAAGGGATATGGATGTTTCTTCATTTCCTGAGCTCTTGTGTCAGGAAACATATCTTTCCTCCTTTTTAACCTGCCCTAGGTTCCTATTTACAGAGATTCCAACTTCTTTATCCAAATAGGCATATCATTCATTTGCTGCTTTCATATCTTCCTTGTGAAACTAGAGATTTGCAAGCACCCAGTATGCTGGTGGCTGACGGAAGCCCTCAATGTTCTAGAAAAAGAAAGATGCTACTGAAGTCTTTATTAGTCTCACCAGTTGAGCTCAGCTGTCTGTGGTTTGACAGTATGAAGTTAAAGTGATTTCTAAAACATCCAGAATAGAATAGAATCCCATTTTTGTAAGATATATATACATATATATACATATACATATTCCGTGGAAAATTGTTTGGAAAGGTGTATATGAAAATGAAAATGCTAGTGTTTTGGGGAGTGGTTGAATTTTAGGCAACTTTAATTTTTTAAAAAAGTCTTCTTTTTTTTTTTTTCTACAATCCACATGTATTAGTTGCATAATTTCTAAAAAGAAATTTCAGGAGGGCACTTGGCTGGTTCAGTCAGTGGAGCATGGGACTCTTGATCTCAGAGTCATGAGTTTGAATCCCACGCTGGGCATGGAGCCTACTTTAAAAAATAAATAAAGAAACTTCATGAGGGTCTTTGTGCTGCTCACACAACACAAAGTGAGTACCTTTCACTCCTTCAGAGTCACCTCTCTCAGAGAACATAGCTCGCTTCCAGGACTGTCTCAGGTCCCCAGGCCACAGGGAGGTCTGGTCATAGGCATAGTCATCCAGGTTCCTGAGAAAACGGGCAGCCCTCTCTAAGGAGGGTCCAGCGGGCATTCATGAGCAGGTCTGAGCATTTGTTGCTTCAGAAAGCTGCCCACCATGGGATCTTCAGCTCAGGACCCAGGCCTCCAGCTCCTTGATGCAGAACTGCTCTTGCCGGGCCAGCACCTCATTATTGAAAGTTGCACAAGGGTGGCTTCCCCCATGGTACAAGTCTCCATCCAACCACAGCCCAAACTGGCCACTAAAGAGAAGAGGAAAACCTTGGCATGACTCACTCCTGTATGTTGGTCTTCCAAGTCTACACCAGCAGCCTTTGGCCTCACCAGGACCACAGCTCCGGTTTGCCTGTTTCATCTTCCCTAAACTGATTTATATCCAGAATTGTTAGGAACTCACATGTTGTTCCCTGTAAGATTTGAAGCATTTTTTTTATAGTTATATGATTTTTTAAAAAGATTTTATTCATCTATTTGACAGAGACATTGAGAGAGGGAACACAGGCAGGGAGAGTAGGAGTGGGAGAAGCAGGCTTCCCGCTGAGCAGGGAGCCCGATGCAGGGCTGTATCCCAGGACCCTGGGATCATGACCTGAGCTGAAGGCAGATGCTTAATGAATGAGCCACTCAGGCACCCCTATAGTTAAATTATTTTAATAAATATATACAGTGGTGCACCACTGTCTGCAGTCCAGTTTTAGAACACATGGAACATTTTAAAGATGGTTAATGTTTAACCAAAGGAGTGAATCTTAAGGCATGGACTGAGCCCAGAACACTTCAGAAAGCATCTATTCTAATCCCCTCGTTGGACAGCAAACCAGGCTGGGGCTGGGAAGTAGATTACTACATATCAGCTATGGCTTATCTGTTCTGTGCCAGACTGTCTCCGTAGAGGCTCTTCAAGGAGCTGGGAGGGCAAAAACTTGCCTGTTACTAGTCAAACGCTGCTTTCATCTTTGTCCTTGAGATAAGATTTATTCTGCCTGAATCTGGAGGTCTCACCAGGAGTAAGGCTAACTTTTTCTTCCTAACCCACTCATCCCCCCAACACATACACATGTATGCATGCTGGTTTCCTGGGCAGATGCCCACCTTCCTCCAGTGAGTTATGCACCCTGATTTAGCCTCCCATCCTTTGACTCCAGCCTCATCCAACCATGCAGAATGCTGTTCCCTGAATCACATGCACTCAGACTAAGCTGTCATCCACTGTAAAGACTTTGGAGGATAGTCCATGCCATCCTTTCCCCTCAGTGTTTAGAAGAGGCTTGAAGGGTTTGGCTGGGAGACTAGGTAGCACCTGAGTGATGTTGAAGGGAGAGGCCTGGAAGTTCATTCACCACAGCCTCATCTTCTCAGGCCGTGTAGCCCAGTATTTCCAGATGGGAGAGGGACCAGAACACAGACTACCCCAAGACTCCAGACCCTGGGAGGACTGAGACACGCACCTGCCACTGCCCATCATCAGTGAATCCAAGTCTCCTTTCACAAAGAAAGAGTTACTTCCTGTCCACTTAAAGACCTGGGATGACAGGAGAAAAGCTGGGTTACTGGATGAGTCCTGCCCTTGCAGTTCGACTCTACACCACTGGGTGGCAGTGTTGTAGAGGGAACGGAACATCCAGGCACGAGCCCCCGCACCAAGCATCACAATATACCCTGGCCCCTGACAAGATTTCTTTCCATTTTTCCCAGATTTCCCCTCCTCTTGCCTTCCAGTCCGAGTTCCCACAACCAAAACTCCCCTGTTCTAGAAACAGACCAGAACTCTGTAGCATTCTGCTTCCAAAGCTGGAGAGAGAAGGGGGAAGGTCCCAGTCAGGAGCGGAGCCCCGATTTTGCCATGAGCTGTTTCCTCCTCCCTTGCTAGAGCCTGTCCAGTTCCCCGTACTCCCGCATGCTCCGTTCCTTAGCAGGTCATGTGGACCCCGCCCCAAAGACACACCCAGACTACCCCCATTTCTGCCCCATCCATCTCCACTCGTGCCCACCCAGCCCCTGCCACACAGGTACTCCTTGATAGCTCACAGCCACCTTAAGCGTCTCAGCTTCCAGTCACCTGCCCACAGCGCATCTCCGCTCTGCCATGCGGTTGGATGTTACCATTCCTCTGCCTAAAGCCTTCTGAGGGCTCCCACTGACTCTAGCGGGAAGCCCAGCCTGCTCCGACCCCTGCTTTCCTCTCACAGACTGCACTTCAGCTACACTGGCCTTGCTCTCCCTGGGACACCCGAGGACAACCACTAGCTCGTCCCTCTACTGAGAATGCTCTTCCTCCAGATCCTGAAATGGCCCACTTCTCATCTTTCAGCCCAAATGTCATCTCACAGAAGTTTCCTGGGTCACCATAAAGTAGCTCTTCCACCTAGGCCCTGTTTCCTTTTCCTCAGTATTTAGCACTCTTTGAGATGACACTGTTCATATACTGATGTGCCATTACTTGCTCCAAGAACTACTAAGCTCTGTAAGGGCTGTCTTGATGCCCAGCAATCTTCCCAAGGCGTGGTATAGATGTCTGTTGAATGAATAAATCATTGAGTCAATTTGACTAATAAAAATACTTGTAGAGGGCCACAAAAGTATAGCATATTACTGCCAGTAATTAGCTGTTTAAAAAAATGCTACGAGCAGCCAAAGGTTTTTAGCGAGAAAATAGACTCATAAAAAAATAAGCCCTGGGCTCACAAGAGATAATATTAGCAAGTGACCATGAAAAGACAGAACTATTCAATTCCTTCTCTACTTTCACTGAAGAATGTGACCTTCAGACTTGGAGTGAGATAAACATGGCTGTGGAGAAATGAAGAACCCGTTCGCAGTGCTATTTGGAAGCCTCATCAAGGAGCCACTGAGAATTCATAAAGAAAACAAGAGGTGCCAAAAGACCAAAGAAACGCAGGCAAAGATTACCCAATTACAAAATCAATCAAACAAACAAACAAAAAACACAAAAAAATAAAGGACTCCATAATGAGGCTGGGAAAACAGCCTCTATAAAAATAATTCATTTCAGGTGCCTGGGTGGCTCAGTTGATTAAGAGACTGCCTTCCGCTCAGGTCATGGTCCTGGAGGGCCAGGATTGAGTCCCGCATCAGGCTCCCTGTTCAGCAGGGAGTCTGCTTCTCCCTCTGACCCTCCCCCCTCTCCCGCTGTCTCTCTCAAATAAATAAAGTATTTTTTTTTAAAGATTTTATTTATTTGACAGAGAAACACAGCCCAGAGAGGGAACACAAGCAGGGGGGGTGAGAGAGGGAGAAGCAGGCTTCCCTCCGAGCAGGGAGCCCGTTGTGGGACTCGATCCCAGGTCTCTGGGATCATGACCTGAGCCGAAGGCAGTCACTTAACCAACTGAGCCACCCAGGCGCCACCTCAAATAAATAAAGTCTTTTTTTTTTTTTAAGATTTTTTTATTTATTTGACAGAGAGAAACACAGCCAGAGAGGGGACACAAGCAGGTGGAGTGAGAGAGGGAGAAGCAGGCTTCCCTCCGAGCAGGGAGCCCAATGTGGGACTCGATCCCTGGTCTCCGGGATCATGACCTGAGCCGAACGCAGTCGCCCAACCAACTGAGCCACCCAGGCGCCCCTCAAATAAATAAAGTCTTAAAAAAAATTCATTTGGGGCTCCTGGATGGCTCAGTGGGTTAAAGCCTCTGCCTTCAGCTCAGGTTATGATCCTGGGGTCCTGGGATGGAGCCCTGCATCAAGCTCCTTGCTCAGTGGGGAGCCTACTTCTTCCTCTCCCACTCCCCCTGTTTGTATTCCCTCTCTCACCATCTCTCTCTCTCTCTGTCAAAATAAATAAAATCTTGAAAAAGAAAGAAAAAAGAAAAGGAACACTCTAGGGACGCCCAGGTAGCTCAGGTGGTTAAGCATCTGCCTTTGGCTCAGGTCATGATGCTGGAGTCCTGGGATTAAGCCCTGCACATGGCTCCCTGCTCAGCAGGGAGTCTGCTTTTCCCTTTCCCTCTGCCTCTCTTCACCTGTGCTCATTCTCGCTCTCTTGCTCTCTCTTGCTCTCTCTCTCTCTCTCAAATAAGTAAATAATCTTTAGGGGAAAAAAGGAACACTAGCTATTGTGATCACTGAAGCAGGGAGACCCTTTAGGAGGGTATAATAGGAACAAGGACAAATAACTACACTGGCTTGCAGGAGACAGCAATGGACATGATGAGAAGTGGTGGGTTCTGGGTATAGATAGAGAAGGCAGAGCCATCAGGATTCATTGACAACTCAGGTGTAGGGTGTAACAGAGGGGAATCAAAGGCCTGCAAATTTTTGGTCTCAGCAGCAGGAAACTTCATTGGGAAGATAGAAGGAGGGGCAGATTCTGTGGCGGGTGGAGTCGGGAGCTCAGTTGGGATCTGTGAGGCTTGAAATGCCAGGCTTGAGGTCCAAGCAGGAACTCTGGGTAGTAGTTGGATATACGTCAGTTGGGAGACCAGGGGTGGAGGCCATCAGCCCGTGGAGGGCATGCGAAGTGGTGAGAATGGACGAAACCCTGAAAGAAATGAGGGTAGAGAAGAGACAAGAACCAAAGACTTTGCTCTGGGACCCTCTGATGTCAAGGGGTGGGGAGGTGAGGAGGAACCAGCAAAGGATTCTGCCAAGGAGTAGTCAGTGCAGCAGGAGGAAAATCCGAGAACTGTAGGATTCTAGTATGTGAATACAGGAAGGCAAGTGGTAACTAGAAGCCAGCACAGGTTAACTAGGAACAATGGACCCCTTTCCTGATTCTTGGAAAGGTTACCAGGCGGGCTGATGGAGACAATGAAATAGATACTTTGTGTTTTGCTTTTAGCAAGGAGTCCTTAGCTCCATGTGACCTCCTTGTCATGGGACCAAAATGGTGTGGCTGAGAATAGCTGTAGGTTCTTGGTCCTTGCTAGGAGGGGAGGTCTCTCACAGCAAACAAAAACACCTGGAACTAGTTCTTCATCTGTTGAACCAATATTTCATGAGGGCATGCTGTTCCAGTGCAAAGGGATATGTCCTCCCTCACACACTCTTCCCCCCTACCCATTCATCTGTTGGGTTCCTAAATGGGCATTGTCTCCTTTCCAATTACTTTGCACGTGCTCCAAGGAGACTGCTCCCTAGGTCCTTCATCACCTGTGATCTTGTTTGTCCCTCAAGACGCAACTCGAGAAGCTCCTCCTCTAGGATGTCTCTTTTTATCCCCCCACCCCCTGCTCCATATAGGTGCTCCTCCTGTGGTTTCTTCCCCAGCCCTTACCGTATCGTGATCATCTCTCCTCTGCAAGCGTTTGGGGACGTAACCTAGCCAGAGCTGCGTTCAAGCCCCAAGGCCAGTTTCTGCATCTCATCCTCACCACCGACAAGCAAGTCACTCAAGTTCTCTGTGCCTCCGTTTCCTCGACTGTAAGTAAGGCCCTAATAGTATGTACCTCAGAGGAATGTTGTCATGATTAAACACGCTAATTTGTGAGCATCTCAGAATAGTGCCTGGCAGGTGGTCCCTAGTACCCAGTTAGCTGCAACTATTTTTATGAGTAGTAAAAGTAGTGTGCTTCGTGCCAAGTCTGCAGCGCTCAGTCGTCTTATTCAATAAATAGCTCAGAGATGGAAAGCTTTAGATGGGAGATGCTGGGGACTATCCCCTTCCCTCCTTCAAAAGCCCTGCTCTCTGGCAGCAAGTACCCTCTGACTCCACCAGTCTTGTCTGTTACCCACCCATCTCCTAGTCACCAGTCACCATGAATTAGAGGCTTGAGCTCTGGTCACCATCCTCTCCTCCTTCCTCATTCCTGCCAGTGTCCTCGGTGGACTTCGCTGTCCGCACGGACCCATCTCATGCCTGCCCTTCCTTTTCCAGTGCAGGGAATTTCTTTCCCCCACCTCAGCCACTGTCCCCTCTGTCCACATCCAGGAGCCTGTCCTTCCCAGTCTGTTCCCAATGCTCCTCTCTCTTGGATCCTATATTCCGACACATGGCTCGGCCCCTGTCCTTGCTCCAAGCCCCTGAGCACAGGACCACCTCTCAACTCTTGTTTCCGTCTTTGTCTCATTGTCCTTCAGCCTCCTTGGCCGCCCTTTCCCCCACAGGTCCAAACTAGGTTCTGTGGTCCATTTCACACTTCCGCTCCCTTCAGCTTCCGCTTCTCTCTCTCCCTTGGTCACAGCAGCTTGGCGAAAGCCCCATCCTGGAGGGGCGCTCCTAGCCTCTCTCTCCATGCCGGAACCCGAGGAGCCAAACGTAGCGGGCAGGAAACACGTGCCCAGGGGACTAGCTTCCCTCTAAGCTGACATGCCCCACCTCCAGTTCACACTGTTTAGCTGTCCTTCTGTGTCTCTCCTGGAGGCCTCCCTCTCCACTCCTGTAATGACGATTTGATACCTTCTCTCTGCTCAGTCTCGACACTCTCTCCCCCAACCTTACTCTTAGCCCATGACCTCAGCCCACACTTTATGAGAAGACTGAAGTCCCTGGTTGTGTCCATCTTCTCTTCCTACCAGTACACCCACAAAATCCACCTGCACTTGGACCTTTCTTGTCTTCACAGCCTGCACCAGGGGAGCAGCACCCCTCTTCCTTTATGAGCCAGTCCGGGGTTGCCAGGGACCTACTGAGCATTGTAAGAAACGAAGACAACAGGCCCAAGGGGGAAGGCCCTCCCACCACCGGCTGGTCCCATTCCCTCTGTGGAAAGATGGAGGGGTAACAGGCACCCCAGCATGGGGGATAGAGCTAGGGGCCCCTGGGGCCACAGGATCTTTGTCATGGCCCTCCTCCCCCTGCCCCCGAAGGCTGAGAATATCACCTTTAGCTGTGGGGAGAAGGAGAAGAGGAATGTCTCTCCGGTACCGTAGAAGCCTTTGCTGAGTCGAATGGCGGAGGAAGAGAAGGCTCCAAACATCTGGAAAGCCGAAGAGCTTTGCTGTAGCAGCTGGCAGGGAGTAGAGGCAACCCCACTCTCCAGGCTTAGTAATATAGGCTTACTCAGTGGGGCACCCGGGGAGCCTGGGACAGAGCTGGAGGGTGGGAGGGCTGCATGGGCCCATCCATGCCTATCCTTTCCCTTAACACTCCTCAAGAAGAACTCTTACCAGCGTCTTCCTATTTTTTCTTAAATGTACTTATTTTGTAAAAGTATCCTTGTACAAAAGTATTGGAAATTATAGACAAGAAGAAAGAAAAACTAAAGCTATTCCCACCTCCTTATGCTCCCCAAGGTAACTGTTCTTAACATTTTGGTGCATTTCCTTTCAGCATCTGTTTAATGCCAATGCATATATTCTTATACAGAAAACCAAATCCTACAGTACTTCTGTGTTTTTTGTTTTTGGGGGGTTTTTTTTGTTTTTTGTTTTTTTAAGATTTTATTTATTTACTTGACAGAGAGAAACACAGCCAGAGAGGGAACACAAACAGGGGGAGTGAGAGAGGGAGAAGCAGGCTTCCTGCCGAGCAGGAGCCCGATGTGGGACTCGATCCCGGGTCTCTAGGATCATGACCCGAACTGAAGGCAGTCACTTAACAACTGAGCCACCCAGGCGCCCCTGTGTTTTTTGTTTTTTAAGTTTTCTTTTTTATTCGAGTAATCTCTACACCCAAGGTGGGGCTCAAACTCATGACTCTGAGATCAAGGGTTGCACACTCAACTGAGCCAGCCAGAGTGCCCCTTACTTCTGTTTTGTAAGCTGCCTCCCCCTTCATTTTTCTTTGTAAAATTTCAAACACACAGACAAGCAAAAGCACTGTTGTGCTCACCATATTTACTTTCTCGCTCCTTATATATTTTGCTGTCCTATTTGAAAGTAAGTTGCAGGGGCGCCTGGGTGGCTCAGTTGGTTAAGCGACTGCCTTCGGTTCAGGTCATGATCCCGGAGATCTGGGATCGAGTCCTGCATCGGGCTCCCTGCTTGGCGGGAAGTCTGCTTCTCCCTCTTTTCACTCCCCCTGCTTGTGTTCCCTCTCTGGCTGTGTTTCTCTCCGTCAAATAAATAAAATCTTTAAAAAAAAAAAAAAAAAGAAAGTAAGTTGCAGATACTATAACCCTTTTACCCCTAAATGGTTCAGTTCCTAAGAACGGGGATTTTTCTCAAGTATGACCACAATACCATCATCTCACCTAAGAAAATTAACAGTAATTCCATAATATTATCTAGTATCCCGTTCATAATATGTTTTCTCCATTGGCCCAAGAGTGCCTTTCATAGCCTGCTTTAAGAACAAAAACTTGGGGTACCTAGCTGGCTCAGTTGGTAGAGCATGGGACTCTTGATCTCGGGGTTGTGAGTTCAAGCCCCATGCTGGGTGTAGAGATTACTTACAAAAATAAAGACTTAAATAAATAAGTGAAAATAAAAACAACACTTTTAATAGTTATGGATCTACATCATCTTTCTTCCCAGCCCTTGGTAACATTTCACTACGGAGAAGAACCCCAGTTTACTTGGCCATCTTCTCCCGTGGGATAAATGGTGGACTTCAAGTTTTCCCCCTTATGAGGGGCAGAGGCGGGACCACTGGGAGGCAGCCACGGGGAGTCAGTTTTGGCTTAATATAAGGAGTCACTTCCTCATGGTCAGCGGCATTCTGCCAGGGAAGGGGCCCCATCCTGAAGAAGCCGGCTCCACGGCCTTGAAGTGGCATCTTGTGGACAGAAGGAGAGCTGATGCACGTGAGTGTCCTCGGGGACCCTCGAGATCTCTCCCAGCTCTACCATGTTTCTCCCACGGAAGAGCAATTGAGAACGGTCTTTACCCCCTCCCCTGGCCCTTGTCTAGGGAGACAGGCAGAATCCCCACCGTTGGCGAGACCACAGGGATCTGAGACCACGCCCTCCCATGGTCCGTGGCAGCCTCCTCATAGCCAGCTTTCCCTCTTAGACCCCAACTAACAGGGGGATGTTTTCAAGCATAAACAGATCATTAAGGTGTAGATCCCCCACTTAGAATGTCTCCCCAGTTGATTATTTGCTTCATCCCTGGCCAGCCTCCCTAGTAGGCCTGCAGATCCAAGAGGGCTGGAACCATGTCTTTCTTGACCTTGCTCTCTCATCCACGTCCATGTCTAAGCTCGCACATAGGAAGTGCTTAATGTACATATATGGAATGGATGAATTAGGGAAGGAAGGAAGGAATGGCTCTGAACAGGGGAGGTCTTGATGTCATCATCATTGTCCCTTACAAGTGACAGGCTATCACCTCTGCCTCTCGCCCCTGAGGCTGCCCTGGGGCAGGGTCCCCCCTCCTGCCCCCATGTGAGGTTGGGTGGGGCCGGGGCCCAGCTCACCTGCCCATCCTGGTCCCTCAGCAGCAGCAGCACCGGCCCAGTCTGGTCTTCCATCTGCCTGTACAGGCTCCGCAGGCTGAAGCCATCTCTCGATGTGCAGAAGGCCAGGCTCCAGGGACGTCCCGTGACTCTTGCGGGGAGGTGGAGGCTGAGCTAGGGACAGGGCTGGAGGTGAGCGAGGCATCCTTGTCTTCCCCTGCTTCTTCCACCCCATCCTCAGGGTCCCAGATGAACTGAGGTTGAACAGGCCCCACTCACACAGACATGGGGCTTTATGGATGCCAGAGGAGCTTACTGTTTCCAAGAGCCCACGAGAGAGGGAGTATCATTCCCATTTTACAATTGAAGAAAATGAGGCTCAGGGAGGTGAAGCAACTTGCCTAAAGCCCACACAGGGAGTAAGTGGCAGAGCCTGGATTTGAACCAAGGTCAGGTCTCCCTCAGGACTCTCTCCCCTTGTTCACCTTGGTCCCTAGAGGCTGGAGAATAGTTGAGATGCTGAAGCCTGCCCCCAACGTCCCTACCCAATCCTTCCACCCCCCACCCCCGGGCTTTGGGACATAGGAGGAGTGACCCCAGGTGTCCCTGGACCTGGCTGGGGTCGGGCGGGAGGGTGGGACCCTGAGGCTCCTGGCAGAGTGCCCGAACCTGCCTAATTTCCGAGGCTCCTAGAACCTGACTGGCTTCTGCCAGCTGGGGCTCCACGGGATCTTCAGGAGCGGGGGCTGCAGCTGGGGCTGTCTCCTCTCCCTCCTCCTCGCCCTCCTCCACAGACACAGCGTCCTCCACCTGGCTGGGCTGTGAAGACACGAAGAGGGACAAGGAGACACCGGCTTCCGTGTCTCCGGAGCCCAAGAGCCTCGGCTGCCTCATCACCCCTGCTCAGGCCCCTGCCCCCACCAGCCCGGTCAGAGGAGGCCGCTGCCCATGACCTAGAAGACCCAGCCCTGCCTGCGCCCCGTTCCTGCCCAGGCCCCTGGCAGCTGAAGGTCAGAGGCACATATGCCCATCAGATGTGGCCACGGACTCTGGTTTGTCTGTCTGTCTGCTCTAGATCCAGAGTGGGTGCCAAGGATCAAGTTCGAAGCTCAGAGGCAGGAGAGAAGGGCAGGTGGCTGCGCAGCCCAGCCCAGCCCTGAGAGCTGCAGCCTCGTGTGTCTGCACTGGAAACAGTGATAACATCAATAATCAAAACAGTCACAAAGCGGACAGTGGCCAAGGCTGGTCAGCACGCCTTGACCAGGCCTGGCTGAGTTCTTACTGTGTATCTCTCTCTCTATTTTCCCAAGCATCTTAAGAACGTCCTCCTTACTACCCTTATTTTACAACGAAAAAGAACAAGGCCCAGAGTCTTCCCTGCCAGCCAGCAAGACAATGTGCGTAGCAGAGAAAGCACGTGCGGGTCTGTGTGAGATGTGTGCTCGTCCACGGCAAGCTGTGTATCAGCTTAAAATAGACTTGTGTTGGCAAATCAGTGTGAGAAGGTGTTGAGTTACTTTGTGTGTTGATCTGTCAACATGTTTGTGAGTGTGAGTTGGGATTGTTTGAATAGGTGTGTGTCGGTGTGGGTGTGGGTTGGTTCATGCATTCATTCAATTGAGCTTCCCCTCTACTAGAATGTATGTTTGAGGGCGTGCGTGTGTGTATGTGTGTGTATACACCTGCACCTGCCCACAATGACTTAGGGGATTTTCATAAGGAGAAGCCTCCTCCAGAATGAGAAATGACTGCTTTCCTATTCCCCAGGTTCAGGCCTAAGGATGGGGTCCTAGCTACATGGGCCTTCTGGACAGAGCTCCATCTGGCTAGAGACAGGAGTCTGTGCTTCTTAGGGTCTCAGGACCATGGGGTGGGGGGTCCAGGTCCAGGGTTCCTGAACTCTGACCTCCAGGCCAGCTGGAGAGGGACTTGGAAGGGGAACAGAACACCTGTCTGCATCCAGTCCTAGCCCAGACTCCACCCTGCCAGAGATTGGCCTCCCCCACCTTTGCTGGCCTGACCCCCTTACCAGCCGAGTGTAACGCCAGCGGAGACCCTTCATTCTGTCTGAGCCGGGAGCCTGGGGGAAGAGTCCTCAGCTCTCTCTGGGGAGGAAGCACTGCGGGGCGAGGCCTAGAGATGAGAGGGAGAGTCCTGGGACACGCCCTGCTAGGTCCCGGCCACCCAGCTGCCCTTTGCTCTCTCTCTCCAATTACTCCCAGGAGGAATCATCACTGGGTCGGTCTGTGAGGTCACCTACCCTCCAGCATTCAACGCCTCACTTGAAGTTAGCAGTTAACACATATTAACCATACAGAGTGAGTTCTGGCTGATTCCCTTCCACCTCCCCACCCTTCTGGAAACTTGGCCTAGGGATTCTGGCCCTTTGGGCAGATGCCTGAGCTCTAGGCTGGGGGTCTGGAATCTCTGGTTCTCTCTCTGACCTTGGATAAGTCCCTTGCACCCTTGGGCTTCAGTTTTCCCATGTGAAATATGTTAGACCAGATCATCTCAGAGGCTCACAATACTGACTGCCAGTAACTCAACTCCCTCTCAAAGCCAGTGAGTATATTTTAACAGAGGTTCGAAAGGAGCCAAGCCTAAACCAAAAGAAAAGTAAGGAAGAAAATCTTCATTTTTCTAACTTAGAAAATAAGGCATGGGGGCACCTGGGTGGCTCAGTAGTTAAGTGTCTGCCTTTGGCTCAGGTTGTAATCTCGGGTTCTGGGATTGAGCCCCACATACAAGCCCCACTTGCTTGTGTTCCCTCTCTGGCTGTGTTTCTCTGTCAAATAAATAAATAAAATCTTTTAAAAAATGAGGCATGTATATTATTTGTTTTTTTTTTAAGATTTTATTTATTTATTAGACAGAGAGAGAGCACAAGCAGGGGGAGTGGCAGGCAGAGGGAGAGGAGAAACAGGCTCTCCACTGCCCGATGTGGGGCTTGATCCCAAGACCCTGGGATCATGATCTGAGCTGACCACTTAATACACCGAGCTACTCAGGTACCCCAAGGCTTGTATATTATTGAAAGTTCGAGGATCCTAGAAAAGTATAAAGAAAGATACAAAAATATTTATAATTCCATCTCTCAGATATAAACTCTCAACACTTATGTGTATTTTTCCAGTCTTTTTCATTTATTTAATATATATGCACACATATACTTTTATAAATAGATCATACCACATATAATTTTATAAAGTGCCTCTTCCAGTTAAAAATGAGAAATTTCCAGGGATATTCAGCTCCCTTTGAACACATGATTTTTTTTTTTTTAAGATTTTATTTATTTGACAGAGAGAAACACAGCCAGAGAGGGAACACAAGCAAGGGGAGTGAGAGAGGGAGAAGCAGGCCTCCCGCCGAGCAGGGAGCCCGATGTGGGGCTCGATCCCGGGTCTCCGGGATCATGACCTGAGCTGAAGGCAGTCGCTTAACCAACTGAGCCACCCAGGCGCCCCTGAACACATGATTTTTAATGACTACATAGTATTTCATCATAGGATGTATCATTTATTCCTCAACTGTTAGATATTTTGTTTGCTTCTAATTTTCTGTGCTTATAAGCAAAACTGTAGTGAAATTTCCTAAATCCAATTATATCCTTTATGATAAATTTCAGAAGTTGAATGCTGGATGAAAGGGATACACATAGGTTTTGTTTTTTGTTTTGTTTTGTTTTGTTTTAGTAATCTCTACACCCAACATAGAACTCATGAGTCTAAGCCCAAGTGTTGTAGGTTCCACTGACTGAGCTAGCCAGGAACCCCCACATAGTTTTTTTTTGTTTTTTTTTTTTAAGATTTTATTTATTTATTTCAGAGAAAGAGCACAGGTACGAGCAAAAGGAGAGGCAGAGGAAGAGGGAGAGAGACAAGTAGACTTCCCTCTGAGTGGGGAGCCTGGCATGGGGCTCAATCCTAGGACCCCAAGACCATGACGCGAGCCAAAGTCAGATGCTCAACTGACTGATCCCCCAAGGTGCCAAATAGTGCTTTTTGTTTTCTTTTCTTTTTTTTTAAGATTTTATTTATTTATTTATTTACTTGACAGAGAGAGAGATCACAAGTAGGCAGAGAGGCAGGCAGAGAGAGGAGGAAGCAGGCTCCCTGCCGAGCAGAGAGCCTGATGCAGGCCTTGATCCCAGGACCCTGAGATCATGACCTGAGCCGAAAGCAGAGGCTTTAACCCACTGAGCCACCCAGGCGCCCACCCCCAAATAGTTCTTGCTAATGTTTCCAACAAGGCTTCCCGGTGCTTAAAGCTGACCCCCTCAAGGTATCCTTAGTGAAAATCAGGGAAATCTATTTCTGATCATCAAGTTTTATAACTTTAAATTACCGATAAGGAAATGACCATTCAGAAAGTGGAAGGGACTTACCACAGCCCCACTAGCATAACATGGTGGTGATAAGTATAGGCTCTGGAGTCAGGGAGTTCAAATCCTGGGTTTGCCTCTCCCTTGCTGTGTGATCTTGGGCAAGTTACTTAACATCTCTGTGCTTCAGTTTCCTCTTTCGTAAAATACTAATAACCACCTCATAGGGTTGTTGTAAGAGTAAAAGAAGATAATTTTGGAGGCACCTGAGTGGCTCAGCTGGTTAGGCCTCTAGCTCTTGATTTCAGCTAGGGTCATGATCTCATGGATGGAGCCCTGCTCAGTGGGGAGTTGACTTGAAGATTCTCTCCCTCTGCTCCTATCCCCACTTGTGCATGCATGAACTCTCTCTCTCTCTCTGTCCCTCAAATAAATAAATAAATAAATCTTTAAAAAAAAGGAAAAGATAATGCCTGAAGAACTAGGATGCTGGGCCCAGCCTCCATCCTTCTGTTATCAATTTGAGGAGATAACCCAGAGCACCTGATGTTTGGTGAGCAGTGGGTAAATGGCAGCACTTACAGTTATCCCCCCACGCTGCCTCTGAGAACTCCAGGGATCAAATTCCTGAGCACTCAGTCTCCACCTGGGCTCCCCTGGGACAGATGGTCACTTGGTCATTTACTGGGGGAAAGAAGTAGCTCAGCGGGCAAGAAAAAGGTAGGAACCATGGAAGAAGATACTTACACCGCAAAGCCTTGGCTTCTGGCTTCTTGAGCTTCCGGCCTGTCCAGCCCGAGGGTTTCCTTAGCGCTTCGGACTCCCCAGAGACAGGGCCATTCCAGAAAGAACTCTTCCACCTGGCAGTCTGTCCGGAGCAGCTTTAGCTCTGCACCCTCGTTCTCCCTGGCCGCTGCTGGCCCCTCTGCTCCAGCCAGGCTCTAGGCACTCCTCCCTGCTCTTATATCTGCCCCCAGGGCGGCTGGTCCTGGCCTTGTGCCCACTCCCGTTCCATTCAGGAAGCCTGGCAGTGATTATGTCCATCAGAAATTCAAATTCCATAAACACACACAAACAAGACCTTGTTACCCTCTGACCTCCAGCTCTGCCCCCACCAGTCCAAAGAGAGGGAGGACACTGACGTCATAGTGCCAGGGGCACCCCCCGGAGCCTGAAGCTCACCATGAGGAACCTTGCTTTATCAGGTGCAAATGCTACAGGAAAGGGCAATGCTATGGGATTCTCTGTTGGCCATCCCACCCCCAATGCTGCCGGGGGTGGGGGGTGGGGAAGGGGGTGGGAGAGAGTGGGGAGCAGCCCGGGGCTGGGAGACAGAGAGAAGCAGGCCTGCTCTGTCCTGGCTTGTTTCCCCTCTCTCCAATGGGGTGATGATTCTTTCCTCGCTGGCCTGTTGTAACAGCATGTGAGATCATTCATGGGAAGCCCAGCGTTTGGTACACAGCAGGCACTTTGCCCACGGGGGTTCCTTTTCTGCCCCTGGCTCATAGTAGGGCTCCGTGAATGCTGTGTTGTCAAACCACAGAACCTCGAGTTGGAAGGGGTCCAGCTAATCCCAGAACAAGCAGTCACGACCCAGGGCAGTCTCCCCTGGAGAATATGTCCATAAGTAGCCTCTGGGCCTCTGCTAGGTGGGTGAGCCCCTTGTCTCAGGAGGCCCACCTTGTTCTCACACAGCTGAAAGGGCTCCCTCCTGCTGGGCTTTGCGTTGAGGACCTGAGTCCCTACGTAGGCTGCCCAGGCCAGGTCTCTTGGAGCAGTGCCCCTCTAGGAAGGTTGGGATGCAGCAAAGACTTGTATTATGGGGAAAACAGGCAAGTGATGGGTCCTGTTGCCACCCCAAACACGGCTGTTGCACTATGTGTTTAAACTGTAAATGGTTTAGGGGTCACACGTTTGGCCCTCTGAGCCCCCCCACCCAGCCCTTCTCCCACCTTATTTCCCCCAGGCTCAGTACCTGAACCACTGAGCCCTTGGAGAAGCCAATGAGATTTGCCTTGCTGTCCCATTCTTTGTCTTCGTGTCCAGGAAAATCCAGAATGTGACCTGTCAGGACCACCGATTGCCAATAACAGGCCCCTGAAAGCTCCCACGATGGGATTCTAGGCGCCACGGAGCCAGACATCCCAGCTCTGCCTTAAAGCTTGCCTTCTTTCGCGTCCAGACCACATGCCACCTCTCTCAGAATGCCAGTATTATTGCCAGGAAACAACCTGATTGTCCAATAAAAGGGGAAAGGTTAAGTGACCTTTGGAAAATCCACGCCATGGATGATTTCTAAGTATTAAAAGTGATTTTGCAAAGAGTTTATAAATGCATGGGGAAATACTTCTGCCACTCTGGTGAATGGGAAGAAGCAAGACATAAAATCCTACATGCAGCACGGCTTTAGCTGTAGAAAGTACACTTGGCTAGGGGCGCCTGGGTGGCTCAGTTGGTTAAGCGACTGTCTTCGGCTCAGGTCATGATCCCGGAGACCCGAGATCGAGTCCCATATCGGGCTGCCTGCTCGGCGGGAAGCCTGCTTCTCCCTCTCTCACCCCCCCTGCTTGTGTTCCCTCTCTGGCTGTGTTTCTCTCTGTCAAATAAATAAAATCTTAAAAAAAAAAAAAAAAAAAAAAAAAGAACGTACACTTGGCTAGAATCCTTTCTAGAAAGTACTCCAGGGGCACCTGAGTGGCTCAGTCAGTTAAGCGGCTGCCTTCAGCTCAGGTCATGATCTTGGGGTCCTGGGGTCAAGCCCCTTGTCAGGCTCCCTGCTCAGCAGAGACCCTGCTGTGTTCCTCCTATTTGTGCTTGTGCTCTCTCTCTCTCTCTGTCAAATGAATAAATAAAATCTTTAAAAAAAAAAGAAGAAGAAAGAAAGAAAGAAAAGAAAATACTCCATGCTCACCGAGTGGATCAGCTTCACCTCCTGACACGCCCTGGGATATCTGATTTCTGTTCTCTGAGAACTGAGGGCTTTGAGCTCCTTGGGTTCCTCATCCTCACTGGGTGATTTTATTCTCCACTGAGAAAACAGAGGCCATTGTCGACTGCCTCCTCACCCCCCTGACAGAAGCCCCTGAATCTCATCCAAGTCTTCTATCCTTCCTCCAGGGCAATGGAGGTAAGAACCCCGCTGCTTTCAAAAGCCAAGCCCCCATCGCTGGATCTTCCCCCCTTCTCTCTCTCTCTCTGTCAGTTCCCTCCCCAAATGCTCCACTTCTCTTCTTCCTGCACTCCACCTCCATGTCCTGTTCACTTGTTGGTCCACTCCCTTTGGCTTCTGCCCCACCACCCTGGATTCCCACCTCCTCAGTGAGGCCTCCATGACTATATTATACTTAAAGCAGGTTCCTCTACTAATTTCTACTAATTCCTCTAATTCCTCCTGCAGTCAGTCTTTTGTTTCTTCCATGGTTTGTATGATGAAAAAAAAAATCTTTAGTTTAAAAAAATCACCTCCTCTTTGAAGCCTTCCCGGATTTAGTTTTTATTCCATTTCATGTTGGTCAATTTAGTGGCTTGAATGGGCAGAAATAAACTTTTCCACTAGGTAATGGGCATCATTTCTTACACTCTGATATATAATTCTTACAATCATTTAATGCTTTGTTCCTTCTTGAGTAGAGCTTTATGTAGCAAACACTGTGCGCCTGAGCTGAACATTGCCCATTAGCACAGCACAACAGACTCTGAAATTGGATGACCCGTGGTTCCAATCAGCCTCAGCTCTGCCACTTCCAAGCTGTGTGACCTTGGACAAGCATTCCATTTATCCATTGCTGCGTAACAAACTACCCCCAAACCTAGTGGCTTAAAACAACAATATTTATTTTGCAGTTTGAGACAGCTCATTTCTGCCCTATTTGGCATCAGCTGGGACAGTGCCAAGGCTGGGGGCTGAATCTTCTGAAGGTTCATGCTCTCACATGTCTGGTGGTTAGCAGGGACCAGAGCTGCAGTTGTTGGCTGGAACACCTTCCCTAACCTCTCCATGAGGCCTGCCAACATGGTCGCTGGGTGAGCGGATTAAGAGGAAGAGCCTGTGAGCACACGAGAGGGTGCTAAAGAGCTTTTTATGAGCTAGCCTTGGAAGTCACAGCATCACTTTTGCCACTGTTAGTGGAGGCAGTCACAAAGGCCTACTGAGGTTCAAGAGGAGGGGATATAGATCTCGCCGCTCAAAGGGAAGAGTGTCAATGCCACACTCTAAAAAGAGTGATTGGGATGAGCTGTATATTTCTGTGCCTCTCTTTGGAAAATACAGTCAAGTATAAGAGCACCTAGGTGGCTAACTTTGGAGCACCTAGGTGGCTCTGTTGGTGACGCGTCGCCTTCAACTCGGGTCATGATCCGGGGGTCCTGGGACTGAGCCCCACCTCAAGGTCCCTGCTCAGCGGAGAGCCTGCTTCTCCCTCTCCTTCTACTGCTCTTCTACTTGTGCATGTGCTCTGTCAATAAACAAATTTAAAAAAAAATAAAAAGAAAAGAAAGAAGTTCCTAGCTTTCCTGAGATCCTCTGCTGAAGTGTTGAGCGCTCCTTCCCCCCAACCTCAGACCCCACCCCACCAGGGCCTTGCTGCTCTCCAGGCTCTCCTGGGGCTACACTGTAGATTCATGGCTCCCCCAATCCAAAGACCCTCAGAGCAGGAAGAGCCTTTGGTCTCCCCCCACTCAGGGCCATGGGTGTTGGGACCCAGGCAGAATGCGTGGTAGAGCCAGGACTCAGGCCCAGGTCCAAGTGGGAAGATTCAAGCCACTGTAATCTCAAGACCACCAGTGTGGCTGTGGGTGTGTTAGGAATGGCTGAGCTGGCCTGGACTAGCAGGTCCCCTGCCTGGATTCATGCCATCCAGCATGTCCAAGCCCACATTCTGCATGAAGGAGGAACTGAAACACAGAGAAGATAAACCATTTCGGAGAACTCTATAGCATTCTCTGTACCTACAAGAAATGGAGACATCAGAGGAAGGGCCCTGTCATCTGCTACATCAGATTAGACCAGGTGGGGACTCTGGGGCACAGGAGGTAGGAAGCCTGTTCTGGTCTGGCCCTCGCCGCTATGCTTCACAACCCTACCTTGTTTGTACTGAATCTAGGGTGGCCCATCTCCTCCCTATACTGTATGCTCCAGGAGGTCCAGAAGGCACCATGACAAGTCCACTCATTGTCCTACCTGGGGCTTCTGGACTAGGTGAGTAGACACTCAGGGGCAACAGTGGAGCTGGTGCTGTGCCAGGATGGGGTGGAAATGCCTAAAGAAGGCTTTGATTAGTGGTTCTGCCCCACAGGGCTCTGTGGGGCCACCTGGAGGAAAAATCTGCACTCACACACCTGAACACACCTCTATCAGGATGAAGCCATGTGTCCGATGGGAAGGCACACCCCAGTACTCACTGCTGTGAGGGAGGCGGGATGGACAGGAAGAAGCAGACCTGGTGCCAAATGATTGTCAAGGGCAGGAGGAGGAGAAGAAACAGGGGAGAGGAGGATGGAGAAAAGGTCAGGTGGAGGAAAGGAGCCAGGGCAGGAACCGGGGAAACGAAGTAGCTGCAGATGGGGTAAACATAACCCTGCCTTCCTCCCCAGGTGGCAACGGGGTGCCACGCTGAGAACGGGTGCCCATCCGTGGGACAGCCAAAGGACTTGAAACTGGTTCTCCCCGGCGGTGGCTCGGTGAGGGGGAGGGGGGACAGCAGCAAGGAGCGGGGGAGGGGCCGGAGGCGGGGAAGGTGTGATAGACAGGGAAAATCCACAGAAGCATAGCCCTGGAAAGAAAGAACGGAAACCACCAGAACCAGGGCTCTGGGTTGTCTAGGGCTGCCCAGGGGACGGATCCGTGTGGGGATCAGGACAATTGTCTTTAGTCTGTGCCAGCCCCCGCCGGGGTCAGAATCTACTCCCAAAGCATTGCGGGTCTGATACCTCATAAGGGGCGACCTCCATTTTAACTATGCAGAGCCTGAAACCGGGATGGGGTTGAAGGGAGTATGCCTGAGATCCAGCGCTGGACAAGCACCTAGGGCCCCACGGTCCTTACGTCTGTGAGAGGGAGACCGAGGTAGAAGAAGCAGAGAAGAGCACGCCCTGGAGGTGTGAGGTTTGGGCTCCGCTCTGCTATTGACTTTGGCCTGATCGCGTACTTTCCCTCGGCTTCAGTGTACGCATCTGTACTATGGGATAATTGGTCTTGCTTTGCAAGGTTAAGGGGGCGGAGTTCGCGCACGCTCCGCACAGCCGCCTGGGGCGAGGCATCGGCGGTGTATATGGATGCTGGCTCCTGCCATCTGAGGTCGGCTCGGCCTCAGCCTGGGAGTCCCCTCGCTCGCCGCTCCCGCGGCCCCTGCCCGGACGCAGGGCGCAGGGGAGCATCGGGCGGGTGCGTTCCGCAGGCCGGTAGGGGAGGGGACGGCGGCGGAGCGGAGGAGGAGAGTGCCGGGGCCACGGCAGCCCCGGCCTGCCTGACCCCCGAGGGGGTCGCTGTTGCTTCGCAGATCCCTCCCTCGCTTGCAGCCTGTGTCCCTCCCTGCCGCTCCCGCCGCGTCCGCCTTTTGTTCGCGGAGCCGCGCGCCCCCGAGCCGAGGCGGCGGGGCGGGGAGCTGGCGGGGCTGCGCGGGGGGCGGGCCGCGCCGGGCGGAGCCGGGGCCCGGGCCGCAGTCGGACTCGGAGCCCGAGGAAACGATCGGCGTGCGGGCAGCCGAGGCCCAGGCGCAATCCGGGGGCGCGGCGAGGCCGAGGGGGCGGGCGCCGGGCGGAGCCGGAGCCGCAGCCGGGGCGCCTGGAGGCGATCGGGTCGGTCTCTCCGTGCCCAGGGCAGCGGAGAGCCTGTGCCGCGGGGGTCCGGGCCAGAGTGCAGTCCCGCGGCTGAGGTGGGCCGAGAGGAGCCGCGGCCGGAGCGGCCGGAGCGGCGCCGGGACCCTCCCCAGGGGCGCGGAGGCCGGGCGGGCCCGGGCCATGCGCGCCGCTCGCTGAGGCCGAGGGAGGCCGCGATGGAGGTGCCGGCGGGGGACCCCCCGGCTCGGGGCTGCGGTCCCCCGCCTGTGCCCGCCCCGGAGAGGAAGAAGAGCCACCGCGCGCCGTCGCCGGCCCGGCCCAAGGACGTGGCCGGCTGGTCTCTGGCCAAGGGCCGCCGCGGCCCAGGCCCGGGCGCCGCAGCTGCCTGCAGCGCCGCGTCTTCCGCGCGGCCGGACAAGAAGGGGCGCGCGGTGGCGCCCGGAGCGCGGAGCGCGGGGACGCGGGTGGCCGGGGTCCGCACCGGGGTTCGTGCCAAGGGTCGCCCGCGCCCGGGCACGGGGCCGCGACCGCCGCCCCCGCCGCCCAGCCTCACCGACAGCAGCTCGGAGGTGTCGGACTGTGCGTCGGAAGAGGCGCGCTTGCTGGGCCTGGAGCTGGCGCTGAGCAGCGACGCCGAGTCGGCGGCCGGGGGCCCGGCGGGGGCCCGCCCGGGGCAGCCATCCCAGCCCGCGCCGCCCG
Organism: Spilogale gracilis; assembly: GCA_004023965.1. Classification (NCBI taxonomy): domain Eukaryota; kingdom Metazoa; phylum Chordata; class Mammalia; order Carnivora; family Mephitidae; genus Spilogale; species Spilogale gracilis. Next base: position 115,107 of record PITA01002249.1, on the reverse strand, counting down.
CTCAGCAGCTCCCGAGACCGCCCGCCTCCCCCGATGAGCCGTCGGTGGCCGCGTCGTCGGTGGGCAGCAGCCGCCTGCCACTCAGTGCTTCGCTCGCCTTCTCCGACCTCACCGAGGAGATGCTGGACTGCGGGCCGGGAGGCTTCATGCGGGAGCTGGAGGAGCTGCGCTCAGAGAACGACTATCTCAAGGTGGGGGCGCTGATGGGGGAGAGGGAGGCGCGGGTTGTGGCGGCCCCAGGGGGCTGAGGCACCGGCCGGCCCACGGTGCCACCGAAGGACCTGGGAAAGGGGGCCTAAATGCTCGGGGACCACCCCGAGGTTGATATAGGGCTCCCACACATCCTGCCTCTCTTTTTATTTGGGAAACCATCTCCCTGAAGAGGAACCCAGTTGAGGAGACTGGCCAGAGGGCCCTGATTTTGGAAGGAGGGAGTCTGGAGAAAACTGCTTTGGAAGATGCCTAGATGCATTACTTGGGATGGGGTGGGGGGAGTCAGTGAGGGACTGGACCCCCGTCCTTCAGCTTCTTAGAAACCTCACCCCCAGGCTACGGGCCAGGCCTTTGGTGGCTCTCTTTTCTGGGGACAGGTATTGGGGTACACTTCTGCCGGGGAAACCTGTGGCTGTCCCCTGCCAAGGAGAGACCGGAACACCATCCTGAGTCTTCCCACAGCGCTTTCCTTGGTGCAGGCCTGTCCCCGCCTGCCTTTCAGGGCGGGTCCTGTTTGAAAGCATGACATCTGGGAACATCCCCTTGGCTAGAGTCCGACTTCCGCCCAGTCTAACGGTCCCACAGCCTGGAAGGATGATGTCGTGGGAGAACTGGTTCAGAGGCAGCTTCCTAAATCCCAGAATGTTGTCTTCTGCTCTCTCTGCCCTGTACACACAGCAGCTCCAACGGCCCCTTATGTCCAGGGCCCTTGTCCTTCCCCTGTTCCCAGTGAGAGGAGGGAAGCTGTCTGTCTGAAAGGGGCATTCTGTCTGGGCATCTGAGACCTTTCCCAGAGAGCAGACCTGTCTTGCCTTCACCCTCTCGCTGGACATGAGCACCTACTCGGGACTGGCCAGTGTCTGCCTGCCCACTGCCTGGTCCCCAGTCACTCTGTAGACAGCCCAGAGCTCCCATACTGGTCTTGGCTGGGGAGACTGATAGCTTCATGGGTTCTCCCACCATTAGCTGGGCATGGTTTTGGAAGAGGGTGAAATGGTACCTGCTGCTCTTGTCCAGTGCTGGCCTGGCACAGCACCTCGGAGTGCCCTGGCTGAGACCCCCAGATTAACGCCATCCTACTGATTGCTGTCTGCTTGGTGACACTTAGCTTTGCACTGTGGCTCTTCTGGCCAAGTAAGTTTCTCTCCTGTGAGACTTTTGGGGTCTTGCTCAACTGTGTCCGTCCTTCCCTATTTCCCCCCAGAATCTCCTCTCCAGCATGTGCTCAGGAAATACTTGTAGAATAAAAAGACAGAGTCTGTCTGAATCAGCATAATACACCCCTTCAGCCTCTGATCTTTCCCCAAGCCAGGTCTCAGCTTCCTCATCTGATAAATAGGTGGGCAAGTCTTCCCAAAGGCCACATTCACTGTTGACAGTTGAAGGCTCAGTTAGCGCTCACAGTCTGCAGAAGCCCGTGGTGAGGAGAGGCCACTTGGGGGGTGGGTGAGAGGACAGAGACAAGCCAGAAAGAGGCCTGGCCCTACCCTTTTGCTGCAGGCCTGTCCTTGGTGACCTTAGACTGTTTCTGGCCCTGACTGCTAAAGCTGCTCTGAACTCAGACCTCCTGGCCCATGCTCTTCATGCAGACAAGGGAGGTGGGCCCTGGAGCTTTGCTTCAAGGTCTTCTCATGCACCAACACCAACATTTGTGGGCTCCTGTGTGTTCCACGAAGTCATCGCCTGGGCTGGCTGTGACCCCAGAGGCTGGGGGTTGAGCTCAAGGTCTCCAGGGGCCCAGGCCTGGCTGGGCATCTCCTGCTGCCTGCGCTGGGGCTAAACCATGTTTCCACTTCCATTCAGGCTTCATGGGCAAGTCTCAGGCCACAAGTGGATCTGGGGTCTAGCTTCCTGGCTGGGTGGCCTTGGGCAAGTGACTTACTATCTCCAGACCTCAGTTTCCTTATTGCAAAAAAGTACATCACGCTTCTTCCAACCTTAAGGGTTAAAAGAGATAATGTGTGCCAACACCGCTAGAGTGCCTGGCATGACGTGAGCCTCAGAGGAGGGCGGTTGTGATCACGGCTGCCCTCCAGCGGGGTGGGACACATTTCCTCAGGCATCTGTCATGTTCTCTGTGGGTTCTCTCCTCCCCACCTGAAGCAGGCCTGACTCTTTCTTCTGGCCTCTTATTCATTCTTTCATTATTTATTTAGTGCCAACTGTGTACAAGGCCCTAGTGTAGATCCGAGATCTAGACATGGACAGGGATGACATGTCTGCATTCACAGAGCTCTGGGTCTAGCAGGGGAGACTGGGATTTAATAATAGTGGTCCGGTAAATCACAGCACAGATCAGGATCAGGGTGAAGAATGACGACTTGTGCCCACAGAGCATGCAGGTAGGTCTGGGGTCATTGAGGGAGGCCACGGCCTGGAGGATGACACGTAGCCAGCTGATTAGGAGCAGGAGTAAGAACATTCCAAGCTGAGGGAAGTGGGGAAAAAGTGTGTTGATTTTGAGGGACAGCGTGGAGACTGGAGAGAGGAAGGAGGTTGGATGGAGAGTGAGCTGGGCCAGACAGTGTGGCTCTTGCTGTGTGCACTTGCGTGGGTCCCTGAACTGGTCTAGAGCTTGGTTTGACCCAGCCACCAAATCTCAGAGGCGAGGTGAAAATCCAGACTCTGGGGATGTGGACCATAAGGATAGGGGCTGTCACTGGAGGTGTTTTGTTCATTCTACAGATAGGTAAACTGTGGCCAGAGAGAGGAAGGGACTTGCTCTGGTCTGTGAGCCGGTTCTCCAGACAGGACTTGGAGCGAGCGTGTTTCACACTCTTGACATGTTTCCTGCCCCTTTGGGCCTCTTTGCTTCCCAGATACAGATGCTGAGTTACCAGGAGAAGGACTCCAGATTCCCAGTGTGTCCCCTGTAGGTTTCGTGCTACCTGGGTTGAGTCTTAAGTCCGATGGGGCCCTGCTTGGGTTCACCTCCCAGGGGTGGGGGCCCTGGAGCTGTCAGCTGGGGAAGGAAGGCCTCACGGGTGGTGGCAGATCTCCTGTTGCATGAGGCCTGCCCAGGGGCCCAAGTGGGGGAAAGAGCGTATGGGGCAGCTGCCTCCCAGTCAGAGATAGGAGTTGCTACAGAGAAGGGAGTGAGCTCGCTGTCACTTGAGCTGTTCAGATCAAGGCTGGATGACCTTGCATGTTTGGACAGAGACCTGAGGTTTGTGGAAAGCAGCTCATAAACTGTACAAAATGTTGGTAGTTGTGATTAGAAGGAAGATTCAAGGGGAGATTTAGGTGGTGGTTACAGCTAAGCTGCCTGACCTCAGGATCCCTTCTGGCCAAGGATGTCTGGAGATGATGAACTTTTGAGGTTTCAGGATTGTAAGGTGCAGCTTTAGCTGCAGAGCAGACACATTGAATGCATTTGACCCTGAGAACCCTGGGGGTCTGAGCTCTTCCAGCTGCCCATCACCGCTAAGTGTTACCCACGTGCCAAGAGGTGAGGACATGGCGGGGAACCCATCGGAGTGTAGATGGAGAATCTGAGAGTTGGAGCCCAAAGACCTGGCTTTGAGACCTGACTCTGCCATTCACTGTGTGGCCATGAGCAAGTCACTTGGCCTGTCTGAGCTCCTTTTCTCCGTCTACATAATGAAGATGATGGAACCTACCTGGGCAGCTTCATAAGATTGTTTTTGGGGAGGTATGAATAGACGAGAAAACATTTTACAAGCAGCGAAATCCTACATCTCTTGGAACATTGTCACTGTTAGCCCATGAGCAGATAGGATGTCTGTGTCTTCATTCTTGGGGAAGTGGGGAGAAAGAAGCCAGGAAGGTGGATCCCCGCAGCTTTGGGATGGTAATAAATCAGGAACTGCTTCAGGGAGGACAGGAAGGTGTGATCACATTCCATGCTGTGTGGGCTCTGTGAAGGCCGCCCCCACTGTACCCCGCCTCCTCGGAGATTCTAGGTGTGAGTGTTTGAAGTACAGATGTAAGCCCAGAGGGGCCCAGAGGAAGCATCTAATCCATCCCCCACCCCTACCCCCAGTTCTCACTTATAGTTGGGGAACTGGAGGCCCCAGCTCACAGCCGGGACTGAGACCTCTGTGTCCTGTTCCTTCTGCAGCACGACTAGAGCCGGGAGCTTTGGGTGGCTAGCAGTGCGTCTAGTCTGGGACACAGCTTGCTGAAAGGAATCCTGTTGTGTGCCAGGCTCTAGGCTAAGACTTGTCAGGAACAAGTGAGGGGAACGAATGCTGGGACCAGAGGCTGGGGCCTGCAGGCAGGGGAGAGGGACATGCTTGTGCATGTGTGGATGTGAGCGTGTACCCCGTGCCAGTGCAGCACATGATTGGGATGGGGGGGATCTGAGGTCCTGGAGGAAATGATGGGGGTTTGGATCTAGCCTGAAGGGTTAGTTAATGGTTAGGCTGGAGCCCAGGGTGCTGAAATGTGAGAGCCAGCCTGGGGAACCCCGGACCACTGATCCCTGAACTTGTGGCTCTGGCCTCATGAATGCTCTCGCCCATGGGTCACTCCCAGTGCCTCAGGCTCTGGGCTAAGTAAGCCCTTACTGCTCACGCAACACGTGTCAAGGTTCCTGACGTCTGATCTGTTTGGGAGATGAGGAAACCAAGATGCTACATAATGTACCCACAATTGCCCAGCTGATGTACTTGGGAACCCCTCCGGAAAACTCTGAGGAGTTCCCCTTACCCCCTGGCTCTCCCACACTCTCCCATGCAGGAGGTGGCCTGGGCTTCTGACTTTCATACAGCAGGTTCTTGCCTGGATTTGCCCATTACATACTGTGTGATGTTGGGTGAGAGGCTCCACCTTTCTGAACCTCTGTTTCTTTTTCTGTAAAGTGGGGGATAAGCATGCCTGCCTCAGGATCGTACCTTTTCCCCTGGGATGCACGGTAAATGGGAGTGCCTGTCCCTGTATTCCCTTTCCCTTACCTGCTTCTCCAGGCATTTGTTCACTCAACCCATATTCATTCATTCATTCATTCATTCATTCACTTACTCACTCAACCCATGTTTTCTTTCTTTTTTCCTCCCACTCATATTTTTGGAGAGCTTTCTGGCTACCAGGCTGAGGGCCAGATGTCTGGCCCAGGAGCAAGTTGTGAAGCTCTTTTCGGCTCTCAGTGTGTGTCACCAGGTGGAGGCAGGGGGTGGTCATTATGGTCAGCAGAGCTCCTGGCTGGTCCCTGCCCGGAGCCCCTGACCTCCCGGTGGCAGCCAAGAGGCAGCCTGGAAGAGGCTGCTCTGAGACCTGGGTCTTTTTTTTTTCTTTCTTTCTTTCTTTTTTTTTTTTTTAAGATTTTATTTATTTGACATAGAGAAACACAGCCAGAGAGGGAACACAAGCAGGGGGAGTGAGAGAGGGAGAAGCAGGCTTCCTGCCGAGCAGGGAGCCCGAAGTGGGACTCGATCCCCGGTCTCCGGGATCATGACCTGAGCTGAAGGCAGTCGCTTAACTAACTGAGCCACCCAGGCGCCCCAAAGAGAGCTGGGTCTTTAAGAATCCTCAGCAGTTTGCCTGTTGGGAGAAGGGCAGCTCCAGTGAGACGGAAAGTGAGGCGGCTGCTGCAGAGGCCTGGGGGGACCGTGGAGCTCCAGGGATCCCAGTACGCCTCGCAGAGGGGCTGGGCCTGCGTGCCTGGGCTTGCCCGCTCTCGCACACACAGACACACATATTCACAGCTCACACTCAGAGACCCACAGCCATTCACACGTGTCCCATAGACATCCAGTGACACGTGTGTTGTCAGCTTCTAGAAGCACACCTGAAGATAGAGAGGATACACCCTGCAAAGGACACAAACCCCTGCAGATACGAAGTCTGTCTCCTCATTCCCACACACTAGCAGACACAATAGCCTCACAGCACCTAGGAGACCCCCGGCTCGGAAGCACACACACACACACACACACGCTCATTTTGCATACCTAGGCACACTTGGCTGTGTCCCAGACAGACGCACAGCTTGAAGACTCCCTCAGACACGGGCGCATGCCGGCGCACACACAAACCCACACAGCCTCATTACACACATGCACTGGCATCCACGGAAATCCACAGAGCCGCCCCTGCCAGGCGGGCCCAGACGCAAGCTGGTCACCCGGATACTCGCCCCGTTTCTCCCAGAGTGAGAGCACTGGAGGCCCCTGCACGCTTACCTGGAGCTCAAGACACACACCCAGGAGACACTCGAAGGCACGAGACACGCAGCCATGGATGCATAAGCAGGGACACGAGCAGAGAGCACTCACTTGTCAGGCCTGCAGCATTTGCTGCCGGGAACCAGAGACCTACAAACCGGGGTCCCCAGACACACACACGCACACACACACACACACACACGCACACACCACACACAGAGGCTGTGACATTTCATCCACACAGAAACACAGGAAATCCTGGTCCTTGTCCTCTGGAGCGAATGTGTACAAACTCAGCTATTCACGGGGCTGCTGGGAAGAGTGAGGAGTATGGAGGGGGCGTGACATGCAACTGCCCGGATCTGGCAGGTCACTAAGTCAGGGGCCCGCAGGCCCCTGATGCCCAGCCCTTGTGCCTGGGCCCAGTGGGCTGAAAGAAATGGAGCAATTGTCAGGCCTGCACATAGGACAAACAGGGCCAGGGCAACTCCCTTCTAATCTCCTTGGAATTTCCGGCTTGCCCTCATCTCCCTCCTCCTCCTCTCTCCCTTTGCTGGGGACTGTGGAGGGCCACACCACTCCCATCTATGAAGGGTGCCCGTTTCTGCCTGGGAAACAATGAAGGAGGCCAGGATAGAGGAGGTTGGAGGAGATGTGGCCACTCAGAAGAAGAGGGACCTGGAAGACTTCCTGGAGGAGGAGGCATCAGAGCTGAGGCGCTAGCCTTGAGTGACTGCCTCTGTGCCCAGCTGCTGGATTGGTGTGGGGCACATCATATGGACTCAGCAAATGTTTGTCATGTGATTGAATGAAATGCAGGCGGTCTACAGGCTTAAAACAAAAGAGCTGTGGGCAGTGATGACAGAGAGGCTGGGAAGGGGTTTGGGCCTGCTTGGGAAGGGCATTGAACGCCAAGCTGAGGCGCTGTGAACACCTTGCTGGGAGGGGGCCATGCAGCCAGGCGAGGAGCTGCCCCCGTAGTGTGTATTGGTAGGGCCAGGCACGAGGCACAGGAGCCCAGGGTGTCAGGGAAGGAAGACTCTGGACAAATTCCATCTTTGGGGTCAGGTCTAAGGCCAAACCTTGCTTTGTTACATCCTCCCGGTGCATGATCTCCATGTGAAAATCCCATCGTCAAGCCTCAGTCTTCCTGTCTATAAAATGGGAATCTAATCCTTTTTTGCCCGGCACTTGGGAGGATTAGCATTCAGGTACATGGCATGTCCAGTAGCATCCTGGGCACAGAGGAAGGGAAGAGCTCCACATCCTGTGTAGCCTCTGGGGGAGAGGGAGTTTCCTGGGGGAGGGGCTCAGCTAAACTCCAGGCAGGGCCCTGACCAGCAGCCCAGGTTATTACTAAGGTCATTCCCCTCCTAGCCTAGGCACATGACCTCATCTGCAGTCATATTCTCTGCCTTCTGGTCCAGAAGGAACTTGGAGCTGGGGTGGCGGAAGAGCCGGAAACTCCAGGGTGTTCTGGGATAGGCTGACCCTGGTCTTCCCTGGAGCCCCATGGGTCAGCACGGAGTCAGCATTCTGAGCGGGTAATGCTGGCCTCCCCGAGGAACTGCAGGGAGTCAGACAGGGTGGGAGCAGCAAACCAGCCTTTGCCCTTCTCCGGGCTCACGGTGCTTAAAGCCAGGCTGACCTAGGCTTGGGTCCTGGCTCTGCTTTTTCCTCCGAGCCTCCCCCTTTAGGAGGCTCAATCTTGTCTGTTAATTGGGGATGCTGACAGTGCTCAGCCTCCAGGGTTGCGGTGAACATTAAATAAGAGGAAGCACATAGGTAAGGATTAGTGGGGGCCTGGCTCAGTACAGGGGCTCAACAGCTGTCTCCCCTCATCCTTTATTGGCAGGCTCAGGTCTGACCGCCTGTGAGCCCTGGGTCCTTGACAGCAGATGTTGTGCCTGGATCCGGATGTGAGTGTTGGCATGGAGCAGGGGCCTGGGAGGTGTGCATGGAGCTGAATTGCATCTTGGGGACCCCAAACACAATTCTAGCGCAAACCCCATTCCCTCCCACTCCGAATGGCCAGTGCTGTAGAGTTTGTAATCCGGGGACACCCCTTCGCTGGGGGAGGGTGCCTTTGGGGTGTCTCCTGTGAAGACCTAGGTGAGTCATCCCCTGTTGCTTGGAGAGAAGCATGGGCTCCAGTGGAAAATCATCTGGGATCCCACAGCTAGGCTGGCCCAGTGAAGCCGCTTTACGCTGGTTTGCCCCAGATCCGCTTGTGGTCTTCTGGGTCAGTTGCATCAGCCTCTCCCCTCCTTGGCCTTGGCCAAGTGCTTGGGCAGCCTGTGTGGTTCTGCCTCCCTCAGCCTCACCTCACCCCTGCTCCATGGGAGCTCCCCTGTGTTCCTCTCACCGCGGGCCCTCAGTCCGCCTGCTGGGCCTTGGTGCTTGCAGTTCCCTCCCCTTTCCCTCCGTTTCTTCCTCCTCCCTACGTTCAGCTGCAGGCCGGGCTCCTGTGTTAGACAACCAGAACTTTCTATGGGCTCCTTGGGGACATTCACCTCAGCAGTAATTAGATTATTTGGGTAATTAGAGGTTGTACGTCAGCCCCTCCCAGTGTGTTCTGCCTTAACTGGGTGGGAACTAGCCCCTTCCCTTTGCACAGGTCTACACTGAGACTCAGAGGGTTGAAAGGCTTGGCAGAGGTCACACAGCCTGGAGATGGCAGGAGGCAGAAGGACAGGCATCTAGTGGGGCTCCTTGCGGGGCGCCAAGCAGGGTGATGGTGTGAGCGAAGCTCCGAGGTATGAGATGCTGGGTTGTGGGGAGCCACTCCCTCACCTCTCCAGCCTCACTCCCCACCCCCCACCCCCACCCCCGGACCTCTTCGCCCTGCTCTCTCCCTGCTTGGAGATCTGGCTGCAGCCCAGAGTCCGTTTGGGAGATGTTTTAAACACATCCAGATCCAAATGCTGCCTTCCTTCCTGTTCACACAGAAATTGACGAGAGGGAAACAGGCGGGCACCCCCACAGAGAGCAGCGCCAGCGGAGGCTGTGGGGCCTGCAGATGTCCTCCTGTTCTCTTAGGGGAGGCCTGGAGTGGGCCAGTGCCTAGCCAGGCCCCGCCTGGTGGGCAGTGCTCCCTTGTGTCTTTTCAGCATGTGCATGCACACACACACACACACACACACACACACACACACACTCTCTCTCTCTCTCTCTCTCTCTCTCTCTCTCACACACACACACACACACACACACACACACACACACTCCTGTGTCTGGTCTCATGGGCAGAGCTGTGCCAGCGTTTGGGAGGCCCACTCCAGATTGGCTGTGGAGCCTTCATCTCCTTGAGCCTCTGTTTGCTTATTGGCAAAATGGGCACACAATCACATCTGGGTCAGGAGGACAGTTGTCGGGCTGAGATAATGGACATTCCTGCGGAGTTCAGCCAGGCATTCGGCACACGATAAGCCCTTGTGGATTCACTGTTGCCCCGTTGTAGAGACTTGTCTGTCTAGTTTACAAGAGCTCAAACTGGACATGACTCCTGGCTGTGCCGATTAGCATGTGACCTTGAGCAACATTGCTGACCTTTTTGACCTTGGTTTCTCACCAATCTCTGGGGTGGGGGGGGAGTAAGGCAGCAGCTGCTGCCGGGCCTGTGCCTGGCATGGAGAGAACACACTTGCCTGTTATTATTTATTGGTGTTGGATGGAGGGGTACGTCCAAGACCGTGTCTTCCCTCATGACCATCGTGGGTCACCAGGTAGCCTCTGTGCCAGCTGGACCAGGGGTGTTGTGGGGCACGGCCATACCTGACTGAGTGTCGTGGACATTTGTGCCTGATTGTCCCCAAACTAGAGCCCAGCTTTCACCCAAGGAGACTAAGCGGGATTGAGCTCTGGACTGGGAGCAGAGTCCCTCTCTGCTTGTCTCTGGATCTTTGGAGGGGATGGCATGTGATTGTCCCTAATCCCTCTCTAGGACTCAGTGTCCCTGCCTCTTCTGCCCACCCCCCCACCCCTTGCTACTCCTGGAGTCTTTGCTTTTGAGTGGGGAGGGAAGTGGAGCTTTGCAGAGCCCTCTGCCCTCCTTGGGGTCCAACTGCGATGATCTCATCTGGAGCCTTGACAGACCTGGGAGATGTACAGAAGGGATAGCAGATGGCTGCCCTGGCCTCTCGGGGGGCTGGCATGCCGCCTCTGTGGCCACTGTTGGCCCTCCCTGCAGGTCGCCCTTCCGGGCTGGGGTGAGTGCCCCAGGCCAGGGCCAGGGTGGCAGACGGGCAGGCAGCTTGGGCTGTCTCCCGAGGGAGGGACTGTGGTAGCCAGGACGATGCAGGGGAAAGGCAGGCCAGGCAAAGGCTCCTGTCCCTCCTTAGAATGGTTCCTGTCCCACAGATGGAAAGTTCTGGGGCCTTTAGCTCAGCGCTGTCATTCTTCTCAGGTCTGTCTGCCTGTCGGCAGGTCAGGTGCCTGGAACCTGGGGAGGAGGTGATCTATTTGGGAATGCAGCCTGGGGGCTGATAAGCCAGGATTTGAGGCCCACCACCAGCTCCAAAGTCTCCATGGGCATTAGCTTTGCAGACTCACAGAATTAGATTTAAACACAACAGCACTGACTGGAGATGATTTTCTGAAGGGGAGTGGAAAAGGATGGAATCTTCCCCTTTGAAGACGCCTTTATTAATTGGGCAGCTCTTTATTGAGCTCATCCTTTGTGTGCCAGGCACTGGGCTAGGCTCTATACTCCTTACGCTCACCACTTAGTGGTAGAGACTGACATTCCATAAGCAAACAGATCAATAAGTAAAATATTTACTGTCACAAATAAGCCTGGGACGTGTCCCCTTGAAGGAAAAAGGTTTGGGATGGACACAATGGGCCTAGAGGGGTCTGGAAGGCTTCCTTGAAGAGGAGGCATTTACGTGGAGGCCTCAAGCCTGAGGGGAACCAGGAGCACAGGTCCAGGGAGGGAGGTCCAGGCAGAGGGACTGGTGGGGGCAGAGCCTTGCTGGTGGGCCCAACGAGCTGATTGCTGGGAGAATAGCCAGTGAGGGGAGGTGGGGATGGGGAGATGGGCAGGGGTTGGGCTTTTGTCTCACTGTTAGGTCAGGCAGTACACAGAGTAAAGTGAGTTTTGGCAAACACATATGATTCTGTAATCGAGATGTGAAACAGTCCCATCACCCCCCAAAAACTCCTCCTGGGCTCCTTTTAGTCAGTTCCTCCTCCCCCAGCTTCTGACAGCCACTGATCTGCTTTCTGTCTCTACAGTCTTGCTTTTTCCAGAATGCCGTATAAAGGGGATCCTCCGGTGGCCTGCCGAGTCTGGCTTCTTTCACCCAGCAGAATGGGTTTGCGCCTGGACCCCAGTGTTTGTGGGTCCCCGCTGTTCGTTCCTTGTCATTGCTGCGTAGCGTTCCTGCACGTGGACGCGCCGCATCTCTGTCCACCTGCTGGGGGACGTTTGGATTGTTTCTTGATATTAGTGATCATTGGAGAGTTAACAAGGGAGTAACATGGTTAAAAAACAAAACACTCCATGTGCTAAGTGGAGAACAGATTAGTGGGGAGAAAACTGGCCATCTGGAGGGTTAAATTCAGTGCTTTGGTGATGAATATAGCTCACTCTAGAGACTCAGTAATTGTTTGTGCAAAAAGGCTGTGCCCTGGGGCAGCCAGGGAGGCTTCTTGGTGGAGGTGGCATTTGAGGTGGAGGGGTGAGGAGGTGGGAGACAGAGTGGAAGGAGGCCCAGGCAGTACAGAGCCCCTGTGGGAGCTGGTGGGGCTGAGACGCTGGCTGCCTGTGCCAGACTCAGTCTTGGTGTCCAAGGGTGGTCTGCAGGGCTCACATCTTAACTCCCTGAGGGTGCTGGGTTAAATGGGCATCTGCCCTAGCCTTATGGGGGCTGACTCTGTTGGGTTGGGGTAGCTGGGGGACCTCTGCTTTGGTATAGTTTCTTCCTTGGTGGCTGGTAAGAGGTGACCTCCTCCTGCCTTCGGGAACTTCTGTCCCCCTGCTTCCCTCCCTGCTTCCTCAGAGCTGGCTGGCAGGTGTTGCTGGGGTTCACACCTGACGTTGGCACTTGCTATGTTTCTGCAGAGGGGCCTCGAGTTTGGTCACTTTTATCTCCAGTCCTGCAGGTCAGGAGATCTTCTCACTGTCTACTCCTCCAGACCAATTCCATCAGACCCAAGCATCTGGAGTCACTGTCATGCACAAGTGACCCCCCTTGGGCCTCAAACCTAAACTTCCTGTCCATATCATACAAATATTCATCATCTTTCACATGTACGGGTTTCTTGCAGAAAACATTCTTTCCTGGGCACCTGGGTGGCTCAGTGGGTTAAAGCCTCTGCCTTCGGCTCAGGTCATGATCTCAGGGCTCACTGCTCAGTGAGGAGCCTACTTCCTCCTCTCTCTGCCTGCCTCTCTGCCTACTTGTGATCACTCTCTCTGTCAAATAAATAAATAAATAAAATCTTTTTAAAAAAGAAAAAGGAAAACATTCTTTCCTGCAACATTTAACATGTGGCTTGACAGGGCGCCAGGGTGGCGCAGTTGGTTAAGCATCTGACTTCGGCTCGGGTCATGATCCTGGGTTCCTGGGATTGAGCCCTGTGTGGGGCTTTCTGCTCAGTGGGAGTCTGCTTCTTCCTCTCCCATTCCCCCTGCTTATATTCTCTCTCAAATGAGTAAATAAAATGTTTAAAAATTTTTTTAAAAATAAGACTAAGTTAAAAAAAAAGAAAAGAAAATGTGGCTTGAAAGTGCTGCTCTGCTTCTCTAGCTTTGTGCCCCGATAGAGAAGAGAGAGGGTTGAGGGTGGTGACCCAGCCCCCACAGAGGACGCAACTCCAGAAGGGACATGGGCTCCATCGTATTTTGTGTGTGGACACTACTCTCTGCTAAGAATTCTCAGAATAATGTTTTTAAATGTTTCTAACACAAAGGAAACTGAATATATCAAAATATTGTTATCAAACCATATTTCTGAATTACAGTATAGTAATATATGTGTTTATTAACTCATTAGCTCTGGTGACTGGTATAATTTCAAAGTACCGATGATTGTAAAGTTCGTGTTGACGTTTCTGCAGGTGTCACACGGTGAAAATACCTGCGTTTCTCTTGATGACAAGCTCACAGTACCACTGATACACCTGTGACTTGTCCAGGATGGCAGGAAATGTTAACTCATAGTTGGAGGTTGGTGAAAATTAAGATATGCTTTTTTTTCCCCTCTTCCCACCCAAGTTCATGGGCTCCCTGAATTCTGGTGCGGACGGAAGAGTCCGAAGTCCGCAATCTGAGTCCTGGTTGGAGGTCTCTCTGTGTGACTTTGGGCACAGCCCACCTTCCCAGTGCTCCCGTGGGATGCCTGAGTGGTTCTTCGTCTCAGAACAGAGGTGGTGATTCAGTACTGTGCGTCCATCTCACCCATGAGATGATTCAGATGGAAAGTCTTTGTAAACTGTGAAGCCCCGCGCTGCCATGCGAGGTCTTGCTATTATTAGCGGTAGCGTGAGCTCATGTTTGACCCTCTGGCCCAGAAGGGACCAAGAGACTCTTCCTGGCCAATTCCCCCAGGATTCCTGGGAACTAATTCATTTCGGGGAGTGGGTCTGCCTCTGAGAGGCTGCTCCCTGCAGGCTGACCTCACAGATTGTGCGGATGGACAGAGACACACTTTGTGGGCCAGGAGCAGGTGGGTGAGCAGTAGTTCCCTGGGTAGAGACCCTGTCCAGGCTCTTCCTGACTCTGCAGCTGGCCTGGGGCTGGGATCTGGAGAGCCTGCCTAGCCTGGTCTGTGGGGAGAGATGAGATGAGGCAGAAGTCATACTCATCCTTCTGGTCATTCATCCACTTGTAGATAGTGACAGGGAGTGGTCCTGGGCAGGGGACCAGACACGAGTGTTCTGGCGCCTGCCCTTCTCCAAGAGCTGGGAGACTTAAGAATAAGCAAATGCAACCTGAACTTGTTGTTAGCACAGAGAAGAATGGAGTTCAGAGTGTGTGGTTTGGGGGAGGAGGGAATGCTCTGGAAGTATGACATAAATTAGGAGTTAGCCTGGCAAAGGCCATTCTAGTGGAGGGACTAGCCCAAGCCAACCTGGGAGCAGAACATGGTTAAGGGCCTGCTTGGATTCCAGCTCCACTGCTCTCTTGCTTGAGCAGTACTGGGAAACTTGTGAGCCTCAGTTTCCTCATCTGCAAAAAGGGAACATTTTAGCACCTACCTCACAGGGTTGGGAAGAGGATCAGATTATTGTGCATGAGTGGATATTATATCGGACTGATGAATCACTGACCTCTACCTCTGAAACTAATAACATATTATATGTTAACTAATTTAATTTAAATTTTAAAAAAAGAAAAGAGATTGTTGGGCATCCCTGGTCATTTGTGAACCTCCTAATAGGTGGTAGCCTTTTTTTTTTAAGATTTTATTTTTAACTAACCTCTACACCCAACGTGGGGCTTAAACTCACAACCCTGAGATCGAGTCACATGCTCTGCTGACGGGGCCAGCCGGGCACCCTGAGGTATCTGGGTGTGGGGGGCAGAGGATGCAGGGGTGGGGGCAGTGGGGGATGTACGGTGGCAGAAACTGGGAGGAGACCAGGAACAGTTTGGATTGAGGGTAAGGGGCTGAAACTAGTGCAGAAGCCAGTGGGAAATAGTGGAGGAGATAGCAAATGATCTGCTTTTATTGTTAAGTTATCGCCAATAAACAGAAATGACCTCTGTAATCAGAGCGAAATAAGTATTTTCAATAAAGACTACTCTGGCAATAGGCAGGGTGTCCCGTTCTTATTCTCTATCCCTGCCCATACCTGCCTTCTTAGTCCATGTTTGATAATCAGGGTCAGCTTCAAAGAGAAGAGATGGTCGTCTTGAAGCAGTGGCAAAGGCGATGGAGGGCTGTCGAAGGGCTGGCAGGCCATGCCTGGTCTGAGCGCCTTTCCCCGGCTTCTTTAGGTCTTTCTGACTGTGGGGTTGAGAATCAGGGCCCCCCGGCTCTGAAGTGGGCCCTGCTGGCCTTTTCCTATCGATAGGGGAGACTGAGGTTTGGGGTTCCCCCATCGGTGTTGGGGGGTTTCCAGCAACCTTGCTGTGTAGCCCCTAGGCCTGCAGAGCCCAGTGGAGTTTGTCCCCTCCCTCCCCGTTGCACAAGGTTGGGGGTCTGGGGGGGAGAGGGAGGAGCCCCAAGGCCCCTGAGCTGTCTGAGAAGAAGCTGAGAAGTCTGAGCTCCCCTCCCTCTCTCACAATTCTGTCTGTTGGGTCACACTGTCACCAGAGGGCTTTTCAGGGCCAGGGGCTGGGACTGAAGGACTGAGCAGCCCTGGGAGATTCAGAGGCTCAGGAGGTCTAACAACCTCTGGAGTGGGATGCCTGAGTGGCTCAGTTGGTTGGGCGTCTGTCCACGGCTGGGGTCGTGATCCCAGGGTCATGGGATCAAGTCCCATGTTGGGTTCCCTGCTCGATGGGGAGCCTGCTCCTCCCTCTGCCTTCCACTCTCTCTGCTTATGTACTCTCTCTGACAAATAAATAAAATCCTTAAAAAAAAAAAAAAAAAAAGACCTCTGGAATGAAACAGGATCCTGCCCCCCAGGGTCCTATCCCAAGGGCCTAGCAGCCCCTTTCCCTGGCCCCGCCTGGAGCCCGAAAACTCAGGCCCTGCCTCAGTCCTGCATTCCCCAGCTCCCACTGCCTGCGTCGCAGCCGACCCGGCCCGTGCCGGCCACAAGGCTGCCTTTGTGGCCTCGCTGTCCTGCATGGGCCGTGCCAGGAGGGGTGACCCGCATTCTGCCTGCAGCTGGGACAAGCCCCCGAGGGCCTGGGCCCCCCCTCCTTAGCCCCATGGGGGGATGGCGTGAATGCAACATCCTTCACTTTGAGAAACTGACTGTGGTCCCGGGCAGGCGCTGGGGAGCCAGCTGCTCATGTGAGCGAGATCACTGATTGGTTCACTTGTTCGATAGATGCTTATTGAGTCTCTGCTCTGTGTCAGGCCCTGGTCTTGTGGTCCGGCCACAGATGGCTCTTGCTCTTTTAGGAAAAAGACTGGAAGGAAGCTCCCTGCCTTAGTGTCACTTAGGAGGCCCCCTCCCAGAGTTTCTGATTCAGCAGGTCCTTGGTTGAGGCCGGAGAATTTCTGACAAGTTCCCCAGTGATGGTTTTATGCTGCTAGCCCAAGGACCACACTTCGAGAGCCAGTGCGACTTAGGTCCAGGGGGAGGAGTTATGAGTGATAAGGTTTCTATACTTTCAAAACTGTCTCTATGATCATGCTTTACTTTTTTTTTTTTGTTAAAGATTTTATTTATTTATTTGACAGAGAGAGATCACAAGTAGGCCGAGAGAGAGGAGGAAGCAGGTTCCCTGCCAAGAAGAGAGCCCGATGCAGGCCTCGATCCCAGGACCCTGAGACCATGACCTGAGCTGAAGGCAGAGGCTTTAACCCACTGAGCCACCCAGGCGCCTGATCATGGTTTAGTTTACTTTTATAAATAGAAAAAAATCAGTTATCTAAGAGTTAACAAAATAAATGGTCCCACCAAATTGACTGTAGTGCTCTGGATGTGTTCCTATGTTGAGCAATGTCACCTCCCATGACTTAAATGTCATACATCTGTTAATGCAGCCCAACATTATGAGCTTTAATGTTCTCTGCCCTTCCTCTTGGTTCATCCTGAGCTTCAGGTCCACTCAGACCTCCATATCCTCCCCATCACCTGTCAGCATGATTGCATTGAGAATAAGTGAGATGTTAGGAAATAGCAGTGGGGATTTGAAAACAGGCTCATGTGGAGGCTGGCTTACTTTGGGTTCAGCTGACTGGCCCGTACTTCCTGAGTGTTGTTTCCTTTATGCTTCCTTAATCCACCAGCTGAAATGGCGTGTGGACCCCTCACTTCCTCATTTCTTTTGACTGCTGTGATCATTGACTGTGCCACTTCCTCTTTTTCCACTTTTAGTTCTGTCCACTTGGCATGGCGGCGGTGAGTGTGTGTGTGCATTGGGATGGAGGTGGTGATGGAGTCCTCCTGAGGTGACCGTTCCTCCGCAGCTGGTGTAGACAGAATCATTTACTTTGGGGATTGCTGCTGAAGCCATCCCTCGGGGAGAGGCCATGGTGGCAAGTGGGAATGAAGTCCATGGGTTGATGGTCGGAATAGGACAGATCCCTGTCCCTCCGTCTTCCTCTCCCGAGTTCAGGACCACACGAGAAGGGTCTGCAGGAGTCAAGCAGATGGGCGAGCTTTCACACTAAGAACTGGCCTGCTTCCTAACAGTGTACCTCAATTAAACCGACCTTCCCTCAGTTTCTGGGGGGCCATGGACAACCTGAGGCCATGCCCCCAGAGGGAGCCACCCATTTTCTTGGGGGAAAGGAAGGCACAGAGGGGCTGGTGAACACCCTGTCTGGATTGTGGCCTCTCTCCAGGGCCCACAGAGTTTTTCTTTTTGTTTCTTGGACCCACCTTGCTACTCCCATCAACACTACCCTTGGGCCCTTTCTCTAACTCCTCAGGGATGCCTTTGGCAGATCCTTCCTCCCTTGTGACTCAGTTTCTCTTTTTAGTGTACTATCTTATTTAATTCGTTTAGTCATACTAAGAGTAGATACTATTTCTTTTTGTGACTCAGTTTTCACATTTGTTATTAGACATAATAATTATCCATTTCTCCTGCCGGTTTTTGTCACTTACATTCTGTCTAATGATTGTTTCGGATTGGTATGTCTTTTTCATGGTTGTTTATCTAACTGCACATGCATGCACTCTTCAGTTAATGTTTGTTGGGAGCTTGTAAGGTGCTAGGCCCATGCTGGGTGTGAGAGATACAGCAGGGACGGTGGGGTAGATGTGGGACAGTGCCCCAGACACTCACACTCCCAGAGGGGAGACAAACAAATAGAGAATTCACACGTGCCCATGGTGACATAGGGGAAGTGAGGGACATCTGGGAGCTGGTGACAGAGGTGGTCAGGAGCTGCCCTGAGGAAGTGAAGTCATCCCCCAACACCCTTCACTTAAAACGCAAACGCAGACTTTTTGCTTGGTCCTTCAAGGCCTTAGATGGCTAACCACTGTCCGTTTCCCCAGCCTCGGCTCACCTCCTCTAGCGACCCCAGCCACCTTGCTGTGTTCTGACACCCCAGGCTCTGTCCTGCCTCTGAACTTTTGCACACAGCAGACCCTCTGCCTAGTCACCTGTCCCTGGCTGTCTGTCTGTGTGGCTGTTCCTTCTTCCCTCAGCTCCGATGACCCTTCTTTGGAGGTGGTCACCCAGCCATGTCCTGGGACACAGCCTTTTCCCAGTGTTCTAGCATGGTACCTAGGTGTGTGTGTGGGGGTTGTTTCTTGCCATTTATTTGAACTTTTTAATTTGTTGGTGTATCATGTATGTCCCCAGTGAGATCTGGGGCTCCGTGCAGAAGCTAGAGAAAAGGCCCCATTAGTCCTGGTCAGTACTGTCCCTTCCCACCCCCGTGCTTGGCACAGGGCCTGGCACACAGTTGCTGCCCCTAAATGCTTGTTGAATGAGCCTGTCCTGCTTCCCCCAGAGCAGTTAGGTTCCTCTTATTGCTGCAACAAGTTACCACCAATGGAGGGGCTTAAAACCATCCCAGATTATTAGCTTACCATTCCGGAGGTTAGAAGTCTGAAAATCGAGGTGTTGGCAGGACTATGTTGGCGAGGTCACGTGGCAGGGCTCTGGGGGAGGATCTCCTCCCTTTTCCAGTTTCTAGAGGCTGTGGTCCCCACTCCATGGCCCTTATTCCGTCTTCAGAGCATGTCCCTCTTACCTCTCCTCTGTCACGTCACTCCTCCTTTGATCCCCTTGCCTCCCTCTTACAAGAACCTGTGTGGTTATTGGGCTGGCCAGGTAGAATACAGGAAAGTCTCCCAGTCTCGAGATCCTTAACTTCAACTCCTTTGCAAAGCCCCTTTTGCCGTGTAAGGTAACATATTCATGAGTTCTGAGAACGAGGACACAGATGTCTTGGCGGGGGCATTATTCAGCCTCACACACCCAGCCCCTGAGGGGCCTAGGAGAGTGTTGGGAGTGGCCTGCGTGCAGACCCACTGGTGACCTGACCGCCCCGCCCCCCCGCAGGATGAGATTGAGGAGCTGCGGGCTGAGATGCTGGAGATGCGGGACGTCTACATGGAGGAGGATGTGTACCAGCTGCAGGAGCTGCGGCAGCAGCTGGACCAGGCCAGCAAGACCTGCCGCATCCTGCAGTACCGACTTCGCAAGGCCGAGCGCCGCAGCCTCCGCGCCGCGCAGACAGGCCAGGTGGATGGAGAGCTCATCCGGGGGCTGGAGCAGGATGTCAAGGTAAGCTCCCTGCCTCCCCCATTACCCTGGCCGAGCCCAGGTCAGCTCACTCCTGTGCGCCCTTCGAGCAAGTTACCCCACCTCTCTGGGCCTGGTTGTCCTTGTCTGTAAAGTGGGGATCCGTGGTGAACTGACAGGGGCACCCCGAAGTAGTACCATAAATGTGGATCCTACTCACAGCAGCCACTCTGAGTATCAACCACGTGTTGGGCTCTTGAGTTGTCCCTGCACCATCTGGAGAGGTTTCTTTGGGTCTTTAAAATTTATTTTATTTTATTTTATTTTATTTTTTATAGACACTGGCCACTGGCAGTGTGTCTTTTTTTTTTTTTTTTTTAAGATTTTTTCCATCCATTTGACAGAGAGAAAGAGATCACACATAAGCAGAGAGGCAGGCAGAGAGAGAGGAGGAAGCAGGCTCCCCGCTGAGCAGAGAGCCTGATGCGGCCTCTATCCTAGGACTCTGAGACCATGACCTGAGCCAAAGGCAGAGGCCTTAACCCACTGAGCCACCTAGGCATCCCTATTTTATTTTATTTTTAAGTAGGCACCACACCCAGCATGATGCCCAGTGCCCGGCTTGAACTCAGAACCCTGAGATTAAGAGCTGAGCTGAGATCAAGAGGCTGAGCCACCCTGGTGCCCCTATGGAGGTTTCTTTATTGTGCTAATGAGTGTAGTGAAGAAGGCCTGGAGTTGGATAGGGATGGTTTAAATCTGGACTCCAAAGTGCCCTAATTTTGGGATTTTGAGCAAGTCACCTAAATTTCAGTGTCCTCATCTGTAAAATGGGTATCACAGCAGCCCCTGCCTCAGAGGGTTCTATAAGGGTTAGAAGAAATAATACAGCTGAGATGTCACTGTAAACCCTCAAAATTGATAGCTGTTATTAGTCCCATTTTCTGGATGAGGAAAGTGAGGCTCAGAGAAACGAAGTACCTGTCCAAGGTCACAACATTCAGAGTGTTGTGGGTACCTTGCAGGTTTATCAGTCTTCCTGGCCTGACCTCCCTCTTCCTGCTGATGGGCTGGAAGCTAGCAGGAGGGACCTCTAGAAGGGCTAACCCCTGCCAGTGCGCCAGTCCCTGGCTCTCAGAACTCAGCCTAGTGTGAGCAGGGCTCTGTAGGAGCTGGGGGTGGGGGTAACTTCTTCCTGCAGGGGAGATTTCTGAACCCAGGCCTGAGCTCGGAGTGGGGAGGGGGAATGCTAGGGAGTGAACCTTCTCTGTGGGGGCCTGGAGATAAACTGTGAGCCTATAAACTGTGAGCCGCAGGCAGGCTCGAATTTCCCATTGTCTTTGCGGGTGCTTAGCAGGATTATGGGGGCCCCACCTGGCTGTGCAGGTGAGGAAACTGACCTCAGAAAGGTGTGTCTCCCAGACCAAAGCTACCTGACCCGCAAACCCCCGGGATAAATCCTTAGGCAGATATTCAAACTCCAGGCACTGGATGGACCGGGTGTGGATTGAGGAGGTGCCGGGGAAGCTCAGACGAAGAAGAGTTGGGGCCTGGGTGGGTGGGGATTTGGGGCGGGGACACCAAAGAGTCAGCCTCGGAGAGATGAGGGAGGGAGGATGACCAACTGGGCGGGCTTGCCTGGGCCTCCGTGGGAGGAACTTGGTGCAGCTGGCGTGTGGGAGGGGGTCTCTCCGCGCAGGGAGGCTGCCCCTTCTGTTGGGATTTGAACTAGCCAATCAACGTCCACCTTGCCCACTTCTCTCCCTCTTCTCCCCGCCCCTGCAGCTCAAGCGCGGAGCTGAGCTCATCCCTGCAGGCCAGGGCTGGATGCCTCTGGCCACCATGTCTGGCCCACGTGCTGGGCTTGTCTCAGTCACTTTAGGGGTTCTCAGAATTATGGTATCTCCTGGGAGGGCTTGAGGGGCCCAGCTGGTGAGGGGCCCCGGAGCTGGGTATCCCTGGGGACTCTGACTTGCTCTCCCAGCTCCTTGGCCTGGGCCAGGACAGGCATTGGGTCACCTCTTGGGATCCTCAGTTTCCCCTTCTGTTAAGTATGGGGCTGAGAGCAGCCAAATCTGTAGGGCTTTTGCAGCCCCAGTGGTTTTGTTGAGCAGGTAGGATATTGGTGAGGGGCGCCATGAATGACACCTTGGTATCTCTCTCCCCCCAGGCACTCTCACTGTCTGTGGTCCTCACAGCCTGCTGGCCCCACAGAGCCTCAGTGGGCACGTTGCCCAGCATGAGGAGGGCAGGGTGGCCACGGGGCGAAGACCCACTCCCTCACTTGCTTGGAGTGTGGCCCTCGGAAAGCTCCTCCACATCTTTGAGCCTCAGGTTCCCCTTGCGGAAAATGGAGATAAAATTAGGTTCTACCTATAGAGATTTTTTGCATGGATGAAACTCAATGGCTCAAGTAAATAGAGTGCTGGCCACAACATCTGGTGTGGGATGTTCACCTGGCAAAGAAGCAAATATTGGCTGTGATGTTACTGTTCAGCAAAAGAACCTAGAAGGCACTAGTAGGGCAAGTGGCTGGGGCAAAGGCAGGGAAGGGGAGGCCAGAATCTCAGCCTGCCTGTGTGGATAAGAATCCCCTGGTGGGCTTGTCCACAATGCAGATTCCCAGGATTCAGAGTGACAGTGACAGGGACACCCATAAGCTGAGAGACCCAATGAGCAGGGGGCCGTGGCCTGGAGGCTGCTCGTTGCATCTGGCAGGAGTGAGGCCTCAGCGCTGTAAACAGTGACCTCATGGCTGAGCACATTGTTTGTGTGTTGGGGATTTGCCCTGGTGTCCGGAAGCTCAGCTGCTTCAGCTCCGGCGGCATCTCAGGCCCCCTGCCCTGGGAATAGTTGGGAGGCTCGTTGGAGATGAAGTGAGACAAGCAGGTGGGGCCCTGTGAGCACATGACTCCACGAACCCTCCGCTGGGCTTATTACTAATACTTTCACTACTGATATTAACATGATGTCTTCAAGCTTCGGGCCAACAGCGGGGTCGGGTTGAAAGCAGGACTCTAGAGTTGACCCACCTGATTTCAGACCTGGGTTCTGTAGTGTCCTAGCTGTGTGACCTTGGGCAAGTGACCTTTCCTTTCTGCACCTCAGAAAGGGAATAATAAAGCCCTTCCTGAGGGGGTAAAGCCACATGGTGTCAGGAAGTGAGACCTGATTCTTTTTTTAAAATTTTTAAAAATTTTTAAAAATTTATTTTATTTTATTTTATTTTCCATAACCCAGCAACCCTATCCCTCCCCCCCACCCCCAGCAACCCTCAGTTTGTTTCCTGAGATTAAGAGTCTCGTATGGTATGTCTCCCTCTCCGGTACCAACTTGTTTCGTGTTTTTGTTTTTGTTTTTGTTTTTGTTTTTTTAAGATTTTATTTTTTTATCTGATAAACAGTGAGAGCAGGAACACAAGCAGGGGGGTGAGTGGGGTAGAGGGGAAGCAGGCTTCCCGCCAAGCAGGGAGCCCAATGTGGGGCCCAATCCCAGGACTCTGGGATCATGATCTGAGCTGAAGGCAGATGCCTAACGCTGAGCCTCCCAGGTGCCCTGTGAGAGCTGATTTTGTAAGTCACCCACGGGAGGCGACAGCACCCAGGGCCACTGAAGCTCAGAGAGAGGAAGGGACAGGCAGAGGCCACCAGACTCCTGCCCTCCAGGCTACCATGCTCTTTGCTTCTGTGCGCCTCTGTGGGGGGGGCATAGGATCCTGTGGGATCTGAAATTAAGGGCTCTGTTGTTCACACTGGAATCCTGTAAGCTGCCTGGGGTTGGGCTTTCTTTACATAGCAACCCTTGAGGGTGGGGGACAAATGAGGAAGGAGATCCTACGGAGAATGGGGCGGAAGGAGGCTGGGGACTCATGGAAAGGGTGAAGTCAGTACAGTCATTTATGATCTGCACGATCATGACTTCTTGCAGGGGAGCGTTGCCTCCCAGGTTGAGGCCATAGTGGGGATGGAGTAACCCCTTAGTGGAGAGGAGCTGGCCCCAAGTGTGGGAGCACAGTTAGGAGAGAAGCCCACACATCAGTCAGGGACACAGCCCTCCCTGGACAGTGGGTGGGGGTGGCTGGCTGAGGGGAGCCTCCCTAGTCAAGTTAGAGGAGGTGCAGCTCCCCATACTTCATTAATTCACTCCTTCATCTCCCTCTCTTTTCCCTTTCTGGAACCTTGGATTTGTTTGTTATCTAAACAGCATTTACTGGGCACCAGTGTGTGCCAGACCATGCGCTGGGATGTGAAGGAGCCCAGGTGTGGTCTGGGGCCTTGGTCTCTGTGCCCCACCGCTCCTGCCCCCATGGCCTCAGCAGGATGAATGAATGACTGAATGAATGAATGGATTATTGCTCAGGACAGGGTCTTTCTGGGTGACATTAATAGCCCGAAATTGGGGACCAGAGCCAAGAGCCTGGGACCGAATACTTCCAACCAAAACCCTGACACCAAACTCAAGAGCGACATTGTGGAGTATTGGGCCCAGTCTGATAAAATGAATGCACAGAGATGAAGCAGTGATGCTAACAGTTCATTAAAAAGTTGCATTTCTTGATGTTCAGCCACCAGCCCAGGGACCGTGTCATGTGTTCCTCACAGTGGCCCCTGGGAATGGCCTATCTCAACTCCACTGACCAGTGACCACACTGAGACTTCGAATGTGTCAGTAAACTTATCATGGGTGTCCACGCAGAGATGCTGGAATCAGACTCAGTCTAGCTGTCCCGACCTGCCAAGTCCTTGTTCTGATATTGAGGGCTGGTTCACCCCACTTTACGGACAAGGGAAGATTGCGGCTGTCCTTAGACATCTTCAGGGGCAGAGAGTGGTAGTGGGCAACAGAAGGAGGAGGAGGCAGTGTTGAATTTCCTTTCTGGCTCTTGTTTTTCCTGGCTTCTCATACTGCCAACGGGTCCATGCCGAGCTGGGCCTGGGCCCAGGCAGAGGGCAGAGCCGGGGAGGGCCCTCTTCCCTTCCGGCTGGAGGCGGCCCTCTTCCCTTGCTGTTTCCGAGACTGGCAGGCCTGGGGTGTTGGGCCGTCTGCCCTTCACATACCTCCTGCTAGCAAAGCCCTCGGACCCCTCCACAGTCCTGGCCATGTTGGCCTCAGGCGGATCTCAGGGGCTCTCCCCAGCTCAGCTCACCCTGGCTTGGCATGACCCCGAGTCAGGTCACTTAGGCTGTGAGCCTGAGACAGAATTGGGTTGAGGTGCATGAATCCAGCACGTGGTGGGATTTGACAAATGATAGTGCCTGGACAGCTCAGGGATAGCTGGAACTTACCAGCTCAGAAGGGTTTTCGGCATCCCCAGAGGCTCCCCTTTCCTGGTCTTTGACCCCTGGTGTCGTCGAGGAAATGGGGTGCTTTGCTGCCCAGTCCTGGCACCAGGATTGGCGGTTGCAACTCTCTTAGTTCCTTTCTGCATGGATGACTTGGACATACGCCCAGCCTTTGTCATTTAGGGCATGTTCTATATCCCAGACAATTGGAAACCCGCCTCAGGGTCACACCATGACCTCCAGCAAGTTGTGCCCCTCTCCAAGCTTAGGCTTGAGCCTGCCCCCAGCACTCGCTGTGCTGGCCCAGGGCTGAGGTTTTTTGTGCAATAGCTGATTCAGTCCTCCTGTTGGGCCCATGAGGTTGCTGCTGTGACTGTACTCATTTTGCAGTTAAGGAGACTGAGGCACAGTGGGAAAATGGTTTGCCCGGGATCATGTGCTGGTCACTGGCAGCAGTGGGATTCAGGTGGCTCTGGGGCTGCCGGTCTTGCTCTGGTTTCCACTCCAGCTGCCTTCCCTGTCTTTAAAATGAGCTGGCCTTGCCACGGGCTCTTGTGAGACTTGGAAACACCAAATGCGTTGGGTAACTGAGAAGGCCTTGCTAAGATAGCAGGAGGGCCTTTCCAGCTTCCTGGGGACTGACGGTGATATGGACACTGGGAGCATGGGGTACCTGGGTTTGGGTTTTGCTTTTGCTGTTTCCTGGCTGTGTGACCCCCTACCTTTTACTGACTTCTCTGTGCCTCGATTTCCTTATCTGCTAAGTGGGGCTGGTGAGACACTGTCTGCTGGGGGGTTGCTCTGCAGCCAAGGCGGCGGGGGAAGGGAGAGGATGGCACCTGCTCATCACCCACCCTTGCTCAGGTCTCTAAGGACATCTCCGTGCGGCTGCATAAGGAGCTCGAGGTGGTGGAGAAGAAACGGGCGCGGCTGGAGGAGGAGAATGAGGATCTTCGGCAGCGGCTCATCGAGACCGAGCTGGCCAGACAGGTGCTGCAGACGGAGTTGGACCGGCCGAGAGAGGTGAGGGCCAGGCCGCGGCAGGCGGGTGCGTGCGGCCCCACCCAGCCGGGGGCTCCGGCCGCTGTGTCTGCACGGCCGTGCCTCCCAGGCAGAGCTGTGTTATTCATGCGTTCATTCCCGCAACACTTATTTCCTGCACACCACTGTGTACACTGTGTCCTGGGCATGGAGGACACGGTGGTGAATGAAAGACACGGGTTCCCGTTCTCAAGGAGCCCACAGGCCGATGAAGGAAACAGTCATCCACCAAAGAACCACAACTGTGGGAGGATTAACTGGGAAAGCATTCCACGGTGCCCAGCATGCGGCCCGGTGCTCTGCCTCAGTTTCCTCACCTACAGAATGGGACAGTGGTGCCCCGAGTCGTCGTGAGGACTAGCTGGGACAACTTGTGTGACGGGCTTTAGAGGTTGCCATGTGGTGTGAAGGCGGTGCTGGGGCCGGGCTTCGGACCAGCGTCTCGGATTTTAGGACGTTAGGTGCATCCTGAATGTGGCCTGCAGGCACCAGCCTCTCTGTCTTTGTTCCTGTGAGTCCTTCCACTTACATGTCCTCTCTGCCTTCTGCTTGTGTTCGGTGTGCAGTGTGTCCAGTAGCATGCTAGGTGCTTTCCCTCAACAGTTGTCATGAAGGCCCAGTGAGGTTGTGACTGTACCCATTTTGGGATGAGGAAACAGCCCCTGAGAGGAGAGATGTCCTCAAGGACGCACAGGGCCCAAGGTCTCTGCAAAATGTCTCTTAAAAGCCATCAGCTTAGGGGACCTCTCGGGACTGGAATGCTCCAGAATTCAGGGGTCTATGTTCTAGACGGCCCCGGGTGGCTTCTGACCACGGGGGCACAGCTGGGCCTCAGCTGTCTGGCCGCTCACGAGGGCATCGGGATTGTGCATTGTTCTAGCGCACTCCTCACCTCCCCCCAGGTTAGGCATGCCGCATGCCAGGACCTAGGCGCCACAGCCCTGAGGCCGAACAGCCCTCCGGCTGCCCTTCCTCCCAGGCACATGTTAGTGGGACATACCCATGACTTCTCAGCTTCTCGGCCTGGGGGGCGGCCCCCTCTCTCAGGCAGCGTCCCCCCCCCCCCCCCCCCCCCGGGCGTGGCCCACAGCCCAGGAGCCATCTTCACACAGTTCATTGCTACTACCCCGATAGTGAAGGGAACACAGTGTCAGAGAGTGCCTTGAACCTTAGCATGTTTCTTTTTTGTTTTTTAAAGATTAATTTATTCATTTTGGAGAGAGTGTGTGTGAGTAGGGGAAGGGACAGAGGGAGAGAAGACTCCTCACTGAGCACATGACCCTGAGATTATGACCTGAGCCAAAATCAAGAGTCAGACCTTAACTGACGGAGCCACCCAGGTCCCCCAACTCAGCGTGTTTCTTCTTTTCTTTCTTTCTTTCTTTCTTTCTTTCTTTCTTTCTTTCTTTCTTTCTTCCTTCCTTCCTTCCTTCCTTCCTTCCTTCCTTCCTTTCTTTTTCTTTTTTTTAAGATTTTATTTATTTGACAGAGACAGAGAGAGAGGGAACACGAGCAAGGAGAGTGGGAGAGAGAGAAAATTTCCTGCTAAGCAGGAAGCCTGATGCAGGGCTCCGTCCCGGGACCCTGGGATCACGACCTGAGCCGAAGGCAGATGCTTAACTACTGAGCCATCCAGGTGCCCCACTCAGCGTGTTTCTATTGGAGAAGAAACTGAGGCCCAGAGAGGGACAGGTTGCCTGACTTCAGCGCTGCTTCCCTGGAAGAGATGTGACTGAGATCACGAAGCCACATCACCTTTAAGTCTCCTTGTCTCCATCTCTGACATCGGAATAATAATAGTACCCAGCTTATGAGGTTGTTTATGACCGGCAATAAGACTGGATAACCATAGAACACTATGAAGAAGTTAAGAAGAATAAAGTAGTATGGCGATTCCTGAACAAATTAAACATGTAATTATTATATGAGCCAGCAATTCCACTTTGGGATCTATGCCCCAGAGAACTGAACAAATAATTGTACCCCTCTGTTCTGAGCAGCGTTTTTCATGATAGGCAAAGGTAGAAGCAACCCAAATGTCCATCAGTGTAGTAGACTCTTGGTAAGCTTCGAGAAGGAATGACACACATTGCACTGTGGATGAATCTTGAAGACATGGTGCTAAGTGACATAAGCCAGCCACCAGTGGACCAGTATGAGATGGTTCCACTTATAGGACATACTTAGGGCAGTCCAAATTCATGGGGACAGAAAGCAGGGTAGCGGTAGCTAGGTGCTGGAGAGACTGGGGAATTGGTATTCAGTGCATATAGAGTTTCACTTTAGGATCATAAAAAAGTTCTAGAGATGAATAGCGGTTGCTTGGCAAAGTGAATGGACCTAGTGCCACTGGAATGTATCCTTGGAAATGACTTGAAACGGTAAATTTCACGTTGTGTATATGTTAGCACAGTTGAAAAAAAAGAATAAGGTAGATTATAAGTACTGATTCCGAAAGAGCTGTAACAGGAAAAGAAAGTTAGAGAGCTACATATACACAGTGCAGTCCCACTAATTATTCTGAAAAGGAGTACAGAGTAGTTTGGGGGCACGTGTGTGGGCAAATGCGTGGCAGGGGTGTGGAGGAAAATCCACTCGACTAAGGAATGAGAGATGGTGGAAATAGCATGGGTAAATAGCTTTGCTTCGTGTTCTTTTTTTTTAAAGATTTTATTTATTTATTTGACAGAGAGAAACACAGCCAGAAAGGGAACACAAGCAGGGGGAACGAGAGAGGGAGAAGCAGGCTTCCCGGCGAGCAGGGAGCCCGATGCGGGGCTCGATCCGGGGTCTCCGGGATCATGATCTGAGCCGAAGGCAGTCGCTTAACCAACTGAGCCACCCAGGCACCCCTGCTTCGTGTTCTTTTAATTAATGCTCTAGTTAGGTGGGTTTTGGTTGGGAGGACTATTTGTGAAAATACAGTCAAGCATTTAAAGAGCCCTGCGTGGTGCCAGGCATGCAGTAGGTGCTCAAGAAACACCAGTTCGGTTCCCCTAGGAAGGCAGTGTTTAAAAGGCAGGTTTGCCCTCCCCCCACCTTCCCCATGCCCCTTGGTGTCTCTGAGTGAGGGGGCGTGGCCTTGTGTTTACTTGCTGACTGCCTGCTCCCCTACCCCTCCTTCCTGACATGGTTTCCATGGAGATGAGGGTCCCTTCGTTCTGCCAGAGCTGCTGGAGTTCCATCATCCAGATCTGCCTCTGCCATCCTGACAGGTTGCTGTGGTGATACTGTCACCCAGCTGGGAACAGGAGCCCCTGGCCTGAGCTGATGTGGTTGCCATGGAGATCGCTTTTCACTCTAGAGGAGGGAGGGTGGCCAGCCCTAGCCGCTGTGTGGTGGCAGCATTGCCCAGCTGGGCTGCGGCTCAAGCACCCTAACAGCAGCTCCCCCCTCCAGGATCCGTCCCCCGTTCTTGTGTTTTAGGCAGAAAGCCAGTATGAGTGTTGACGTGATGTATTACAATATAGCGGCCGTGTCCGAGTGCTTCCTGTGTACCAGGCGCCGCTCCAAGCGTCTTGTGTACCTCCTCCCATTGTCAATCCAAAGCCCCCCAACATACGTGTTGTTATCCTCATTTTATAGGTGCTACTCTTCTCGACAGTATTTTAATCATAATTCACATCCTATAAAAGTCAACATTTAGGGGCACCTGGGTGGCTCAGTTAATGGTTAAGCGACTGCCTTCGGCTCAGGTCATGATCCATCCCGGAGTCCCGGGATCGAGCCCCGCATCAGGCTTCCTGCTCGGTGGGAAGCCTGCTTCTCCCTCTCTCATTCCCCCTGCTTGTGTTCCCTCTCTGGCTGTGTTTCTCTCTGTCAAATAAATAAATAAAATCTTTTAAAAAAAAGTCACCATTTACAAATGTCACATTTAATGGTTTTTAATGTATTCATAGTGCTGTACGTCCATCACCATGATCTAAATCTAGAGTATTTTCATTGCCCCTGAAAGAAAACCCATACCTGTTAGCAGTCACCCCTCATTCTCCCTGCCCACCTGCCCCTGCCCACCGCTGATCTCCACTCTGTCTCTGCCTGTTGCGGGCATTTCATACAAATGGAATCCTGCAATATGTGACTGTTTTTGTGACTGGCTTCTTTCACGCAGCATCAGGCTTTCAAGGTTCATCTATGTCGAAGTATATATCAGTACTTAACTCCTTTTTATGGGCAAATAATAATCCATTGTATGGATAGACATTTTGTGTGTCCACTCATCAGTTGATGGACGTCTGGGTTGTTTCTGCCTTTGGACTGACATGAGAATTGCTGCTGTATACATTTGCATACGGGTTTTGTGTGCAGATCCGTGTTGAGCTCTCCTGGGTGTATACTGAGGCGCGGACTGCTGCATATAGATGGGACAGGGGAAAGACAAAGATGGGCTTCTAGCCCAGGATTCTATTGCCCTAAGTCACCCTGACTCTTCGGTGCTGCCCCACCCTCCTCACCCTATCTAGGTACCTCCCTAGGGCCCTGTTGTGTTGTTGGAGCCTCTGAAGGGGCTGCTCACAGCAGGGAGTGAGCTCCTCCGTCTCTGGCGCGGATTTTTGTCTCGATTCCCACTCTGCTGGGGTAGGCAGGGTGCTGACCCTGGCATCAGATCACCCAGGTTCAACTCTTGGTTCTGCTGGCGGTGTCCGATGCAGCCGGGCCGTGGTTTGTGTGGTGCAGGGCAAGCTCCAGTTTGGGGTCACGCGGGCCTGAGTTTGAATGCTGGCTTGGCCACTCACTGGGCAGTGACTGTGCTGCTGGGCACATTGTGTAACTGTGCCAGGCTCCGTTTGTTCGTTTATAAAACAGGAATAGGAATCCCTGCTTCTCAGGGCCAAGCAGGCGAGGTGCTTAGCGGAGGGGAAGGGCTTGGGGAGTACTGGTGATCCTCATTATCCTTACTGTGGCTCTGGAGCAGCATTTACCTTAGCAAGGCGTGGTCCAATGTCAAGCTGCCACTTGCCCGTGGAAGGGGCAGTTACATCGCCAGTCATGCCTGCCACTGTCAGTGTGGGTCCCCGCGATTTCGGATGGGCTCGTGTGCAAGCCAGTTTTTGCTTCCTCCCCCCCATAGCCTCTTGCTGCTTCAGCTGGTCTGGAGGAAGAATGCCTCAGTCTTCAAGACGCACCCCACCCCAGGTCCTCTCTGGAGTAAATTTTGCACACACAGCGCAGTCCGTGTTTTCAGTGAGACCCTTTCAAACGTCCTCTCCATATTTGGTGAAAATCTGCCCAGCTGTTTTGGCAGCAGGTTCATTTTATTCCTTGAAGGTTGGTCTTTGTTTCCTGGCAGCACGGAGCAGGGAAGGCTTTTGAGCACAGGGGGCCCCTCCAGGGATGAGCTTGGCCAGCCTCTCTGCAGGCTGGATGTGCGGGGGACCCAATTTACTAATCTTCTAGAGAAGGGCAAGGGAGGACATAGCTCCTGCTCCTACCAGGAGCAGTTAGACCAAGGATGCTTGGAGACACCATCCTGGCTGCTCAAAGATGGCCTTGTGAATTGCTGGTCGGTGGGAAAGCCCCTCATGTGTGCCGGGCCAAAGAATGTGCCCTTGTGGTCTGGCACTTAGCGACCAGCTTTCTTGTTGGTGGCAGGGACTGTCCCGCCTTGCCCCTTCCTTCCCACTCTCCCGAGGCCAGCACATCTGCCCCTGGGGGCTCCACAAAGGGGCCCTGATGGGCCCTGGCTCCCTGGAGGGGCACCACAGCCCCCCAGGCCGCCTGGCCAGCTGCTGCCCTGCAAAGAGGAGGAGGTCTTTGTGCTTGTGAGCCTGCCTTGTTTTCCCTCCAGAGCCGAAGGGTAGTGTGGGGGCCCCACTGGGATTAGGGGGTAGGGGGCAGGGAGGGAGGGTCAGTTCCAACCAGAAAAGGCCAGAGTTTCTCTGGTCCTAAAAGGGTTTGCTACTTGGCCCCTCTTCTCTGCCCACCTCCCTCCCTTCCCAGCGAGGTTCTGTGTGAGGTTCTGACTCAGAGCCTACCCTCTGCCAGTTGGAAAGGTGTCGGGTGACTTCTCTTGGGACAGTGTATTAAAAACATCTCACTATGATTTCCCCTCCACCCGACAGGTTATATTTATGCTTACTAGAGGAAGACGAATAGAAAATACAAGTCAGTCATAAGGAGGAAAAATTCACCTGTAATCCAGTATTCAGAGAGAGTTACTCCGAGTAATTACCAAATTATTATTTGGGTGGGAGGGGCATATATTTCCAATACACTTTTCTGTTTATATGCACACACATATTGAAGTGCATAGGTCTATATGCATTTTTTTTTCCTCCTAACAGAAGCTCAGTGAAGCAAAAATAGCACCACAAAGGCACATGAGAGCAGGCCCAGCCCACCCGTAAGGATGTGTATATATCAGACTCGCTATTGGTTGCCCCGGGCAGAAAAGCTGGGGACTTGGGTTCACTGCATTCCCTTTTATGATTTTTTTTTTTTTGAAGTGTAGTTGACACACAACGTGACATTGTTTTCAGGTGTACAACGGGGATTCGGTAAGTCTACACACGCTGCTGTCCATCACCACGCAACCCTATTATGACACCATTGACTATGGTCCCTGTGCTTGACCTTTCACCCATGAGACCTGTTCATTTCATAACTGAAAGTGTAAGTCTCTCACCCTCCCTTCAGCCACTTTGCCCGCCTTTCCCCATTTTTGTGGTTTTTGAAGTTTGAACAATGTGAATGTGTTATCCAAAAAAAATAGAAATAATAATAACCCTACATAAAAAATAAGAAGGGAGCCTCTCTCAACCACCTCCCTCAGTTCTGCTCCTGACCCAGCTTAACCCCCGGTTGGCAGGTTGGTTTGTATCTTCTTAGGTCTTTCTCCATGTTCATGCAATGTGTATTTCTCTGTGTATTTTTAGAAAATAAAGCTGGGATTATATTGTATCTGTGGTTTCTAAGACGTAGAATAACGTAGCATGAACACAAACTTTTAAAAATGCTGGATGGTTGGGGTTTTCTTCTGCTTAAGATGCTCATTATAAAAATCAAAGATCACAGAGTCAAGTAAACATAGGAAGGAAAGAAAGTCAGAAAAAGCACTGTCTATTTTAGTATTTTAAACACAGAGCCAAAGGTCGAGAAGGAGCTCCAACTGGCTGTCAGTTGTGGTCACCCTCAGGTTGGGGAGGAGGATGGCTGGGGGGAACTTCGGATTCGTCAGTGTTGTGTAGCTTTACAGTGAGACTGTGTTTTTCTATGTTAATTTGTTTTTTAAAATATTTTGTAATGAGAAAAACTTTTTAAAAGAAAAAGCTGGAGAACTGTGTCCCACCTCACTCCCCAAAAATATGGGAGAAGAAGAGGGCTTAGTGTAAGTTCGCTGTATTCTCATTGTAAACAGCCTGGGGTATGTTCTTCAGACCCTTCCCACCATGTACGCATGCGTGTTTGACACACACACACACACACACACACACACACACACACACACACACACACCCCGCATTTCTATAACAATGGTAACATGCTGTAGGATTTTTTTTTATATAACAGCTTTATTGAGATATAATTTACGTGGTAAAGTTTGTCTTTTTCAGAACTGTACAACCTTCACCACTTTCTGGGTCCAGAACATTTTCCTCAGGCCAAGAAGCCCCAAGCCTGTGACAGTCACTCCCCAGTCACTCCGTGGCCCCGCCCAGCCGCTGGGCAACCACTAATCTACTTTCTGTCATTGTGGATGTGCGTATTATGGACATTTTATGTAAATGGTATCCTACATCGTGTGGCTTTTTGTGACTGGCTTTGTTCACTTTCGCGTGATGTTTTCAAGGTACATGTGGTATCAAGTATGAGTACTTCATTTTTTTTGGTGGCTGAGCGATATTCCCTTGTGTGGATATCCCACATTTTGTCCGTTTATTAGTTGGTGGACATTTGGGTTGTGGGTTTCGTTGCACATGTTCCTTCTTCTTACCAAGATGTCTCAGAGACTTTACTGAGTGTTCGAAGAGGCCATGATTACCTGAAGCGGCTCAGTTTTGTAGGGAGAGGAAGGGGTTCGTGCAGTATCATAAACTCAGTGTTGTGGGGTTGCCAGAGTTCAGCTCCCCACAGAGGCATCCTTTCCCCCTCAACTTGGAATGAGCCAGCCCGGAACTGCAAGCCTGACCATCTCTCCCTGGAGCCCCCACCTCACCACTCACTCCATGCCTGGGTATCCCTCTGAGTACCCCCTGCCCAGGTGCCATTTGTGGGAGGAGCTGTTTGTGGGGGGAACCTGTTTTGTGGCTTCACCCCATTTCCTCCTACCTTCTCCTCCTTGATTTTGAAAGCTCTCAGATCAGCCCTTCTCAAATACTGGCTCTTTTGGCACCTCACGTCTGAAATGTCAGCCTCTGGCTTCCTGCCTCGTTTGCATTTCAAAAGGTCCCTTTAGGATTTGATTGGGCTCCAAGATATACTTCAGACCCCAGCTGGAGTTCATTTCCCTGGCTCTCTGGTTCCAGCCAGGGCTTCACAATAGAATCAACCTGGGAAGCTGTTTAAAAATTCCAATGCCTGGGACCCACCCTGGACCAGTGACAGCAGAATCTGGGACCTGGAGCATCAGCACTTTCTGTCTCACTTCCCCCAGGTAGTTCTGATGCGCACCTGTGCTCCCTCCACTCTCCCTGATCAAAGAAGGCATATTTTCTCCTTCCAAGTCTTGGAAACTATATCAGGAGCTCTGTCAAGAACTGGCCTCGGGTCAGCTGTGGATTTGCTATGGGACCTTTCTCCTACCTTCAGCGAGGTGGGGGGCTTGGATTAGGTCAGTAGTTCTCACCTTCAGGGATGGGTGTGAGAGGTGGGGGGCTAGGGAAACATGTATTCCAACACCTGGAAGCATTCTCAAAAAATACTTGTTGAACTTGAAAAGTCAAAGGCAACCTAAGTGTGGCATGTTCGATACACTCATGCATCTAACTGAGTGGCTTTTAAATTTTATTTTTTAAAAAATTTAAAGGGCGCCTGGGTGGCTCAGTGGGTTAAGCCTCTGCCTTTGGCTCAGGTCATGATCTCAGGGTCCTGGGATCGAGGCCCGCGTCGGGCTCTCTGCTCAGCGGGAAGCCTGTGTCCTCCTCTCTCTCTCTGCCTGCCTCACTGCCTACTTGTGATCTCTCTCTCTGCCAAATAAAGAAATAAAATCTTTAAAAAATTTTTTTAAAGATTTTATTTATTTATTAGAGAGAGCAAAGGGAGGGGCAGATGGAGAGGGAGAGAGAGAATCTCAAGCAGACTCCCCTCTGAGCGTGAGTTTTGGAGGACTAGGGGGGAGCTCAGTCCCATGACCTTGAGAGCATGACCTGGGCTAAAATCAAGAGTCAGTTTCTTAACCGATGAGCCATGCAGGAGTCCCCTGAGTGACTTTTTAAACGAAAGGAAACTTCAGTAAAAATTATTGTAACATTTCCTCCTCAAGTTCCCCTCCATAGGGTTTGTGCCATTTTGCATTCTTCCCAGAGATAATAGGACTTTTCCTGCTTCTCCATAGTTTCACCAGTAGAATGTATTGTCAGATGTTTGGATTTTTGCCCATCTGATAGGTGAGAAATGGTATCTGGGTGTAGTTTTAATTTGCATTTCTCCATCTTGAATAGGTTTGAACATCTACCTGTGGTTACAAGCTATTTATTTACCTTTCTTTTCCTGTGAATAGTTTTTTATATCTCTAGTACACTTTAATATAGGTTTGTTGGCCTTTTTGTTTTGTGTTTTATGAAGCTCTTCATGTATTTAGGATATTAACCCTTTGTCAGTGCAATAAATCCCAAATTTTTTTCCCCAGTATCATTTATATTTTTACTTTCTTATGGTATTTTTTTCCATGTAGAATTTGCTTATCTAATTGACAGTGTCAATTTCTAAAAAAAAAAAACAAAACAATTTCTTTCCATATCAGTTCTGGGTTTTTGAATTATGGTTATTATAGTGTTATTTTGCAAAAAAACTTAAAATTTAAATTGTGGAAAATTGAGCAGTCTCTCCTGTTTTACCCATAGGCATTTTGTTTATTAGTATGCATTCTGAATTAAAGTCCCTGAGAATAGGATTCCCCTGAAATGGAGATTTGGCTGTTTATAGAAGAGTCCCCTTGGGAATAACCCCACCAAGGAGACTCAGAACATTCACATCAATGGCTTCGGCCCATCCCATGGAGAGCTGTAGAGCTGAGATGGCTGTTTAGAGTTGTTCTGAGTTGAGGCAGGAGGCTGTGGAGCAATCATTGGATGTGGACATATGACCTTGAACGAGGGGGCTGCCCTCAGCCAGCGGCATCATTTAGGTCTTAGTTGGGGGAACTAGTGCCCCAGTTCTGGGAAGGCGGGGATCTGGGTGGAGCACCGTAGCATCCTCCCCAGGTACCTTGTCTGGCTTGGTCACTGCTCTGTCCTCTATGCATAGCTGTACCTGGCACATGATAGGTACTCAAGAAATCTTTGGTGAACTGAATGAAAAACACAGAAGAATAGAAACCCAGATTTCCAGGTCTTGGCCCAGGCCAACTGGATCATAATGTAGGGGTGGGGGCTCGGGGGAACCCTGAGCGGGTGTGATCAAAGTCCTCTCTTCATGTGCTTGTGGTCCCTGTGGCTTGGTGGCTGGTGCTGGTCAGGGCCCAGGTGTGGCTGGGCTAGCCTAGGCTGGGCAAGGAGGGGGCCCACAGTGGAAGCCTAGGCACCTTGACTACTCTTTGATGCCTGTCATTACCCCTGAGCTTTCAGGTTTGTGTGTTTTTTTTGTTTTTAATTTCTAGCATTCCTTGAAGAAAAGAGGAACTCGCTCCCTGGGGAAGACAGACAAGAAGCCTTCGGTGCAGGTATTTCCTGGCAGCCCCCATGGCCCCCACAGGCAAGTTTGAATCTGGAGGGTTAGGCCTGGGAAGCCCACCCTTCCCCAGCCTCAACCCCACCCTTCTCCTTTTCACTTTCTTGGCTTCACTGTTCATTTCACTTCCCAATGTGATGCCCGGAGCCCATGGTTCTCACCTGACAGAGGGATAAAGTGCCATATACCGATGTAGTACAGGTCAGGCATAGAGTGCAATTAGCTTCTCGTGGTTCTGGATTGTCAGCGTGCTGGGCACTTTTCCTACATTATCTCATTTAATCCTCCCCATGGCTCCATGAGGAAGGGAGTGTTACTGCTCCATTTTACAGATGAGGAAACTATAGTAGTAATGGGAGCAACAGTGGCAGCGTCAGTTGCCTGGCAGGATGTCACTTACTCCAGGAAGCCTTCCCGGATTCCCCAGGTCGTGTGGGGCTCCATCTTCGCTGCCATGTCAAGGAGATCTCTCCTTCTCTGCTTCTCCTGCTCCTCGAGAGTCAGGCCCTTGTCTGATTCATTCCTGTGTCCTCCAGCATGTAGTTAGTGCTCCCCAAAATGCAGCTGCGACACTCACCTTCCTGGGTCCTGTCTGTCCCCGTGCCCATCCGGCCACAGGAGGACAGCGCGGACCTGAAGTGCCAGCTGCACTTCGCAAAGGAGGAATCAGCCCTCATGTGCAAGAAGCTCACCAAACTCGCCAAGGAGAACGACAGCATGAAGGAGGAGCTGCTCAAGTACCGCTCGCTCTATGGTGATCTGGACAGCGCCCTGTCTGCTGAGGAGCTGGCGGACGCGCCCCACTCCCGGGAAACCGAGCTGAAGGTGCACCTGAAGCTGGTGGAGGAGGAAGCCAACCTGCTGAGCCGCCGCATCGTGGAGCTGGAGGTGGAAAACAGAGGCCTGCGAGCCGAGATGGACGACATGAAGGATCACGGTGGCGGCTGCGGCTCAGAGGCGCGCCTGGCCTTCTCTGCACTGGGGGGCGGTGAGTGCGGGGAAAGCCTGGCTGAGCTGCGGCGACACCTGCAATTCGTGGAGGAGGAGGCCGAGCTGCTCCGGCGCTCCTCGGCCGAGCTGGAGGACCAGAACAAGCTGCTGCTGACTGAGCTGGCTAAATACCGCTCGGAGCACGAGCTGGACGTGACACTTTCGGAGGACAGCTGCTCTGTGCTCAGCGAGCCCTCGCAGGAGGAGCTGGCGGCCGCCAAACTGCAGATCGGCGAGCTCAGTGGCAAGGTCAAGAAGCTACAGTACGAGAACCGGGTGCTGCTCTCCAACCTCCAGCGCTGTGACCTCGCCTCCTGCCAGAGCACGCGGCCCATGCTGGAGACCGACGCTGAGGCTGGAGACTCGGCCCAGTGTGTGCCTGCAGCTCTTGGCGAGGCCCACGGCCCTCATGCTGCCCGGCTCTGCAGGGCCCGGGAGGCTGAGGCACTGCCTGGACTGCGGGAACAGGCCGCCCTGGTCAGCAAGGCCATCGATGTCCTGGTGGCCGATGCCAACGGCTTCTCGGCTGGCCTCCGCCTCTATCTGGACAACGAGTGTGCTGACTTTCGGCTGCACGAGGCCCCCGACAACAGCGAGAGTCCCAGGGACACCAAGCTCATCCACGCCATCCTGGTGAGGCTGAGCCTGCTCCAGCAGGAGCTTAATGCCTTCACGCGGAAGGCGGATGCTGTCCTCGGGGGTTCTCCCAAGGAGCAGTCAGAGCCCTTCTCATCGCTGTCTGCCTTGGGCTCCCAGGGGCCCTCCAGGGAGATGCTTTTGGCCAAAGATCTTGGCTCTGACTTCCAGGTAAGATGTCCCAGTCATGTTATTTTTCTTGTTAGAAAGTTTTTACGGAATCATATGAAGGACAGAGAGGCACACGGCCACACGAGTGTGCGGCTGAATGAATTTTCCCAAGGGGAGCACACTGGAGTCATCATAACATGCCCTTTGAAATCTTTCTGTATGTATCCTCTCGTGGACTTGTTTTCCACCCAAACTGTTTTATGTGATACCTGCTGTCACCACCCAACCAATTTTTCTTGTGTAATATGTCTAGTGGTTCGTGTGCTTACGCTGCTGTTACTTATTATTTGTATACTTTTTGTGCTCAGTGCTGGAGCAAAACCAGACCTGATTCCTGCCCTCTGCCCTGTCATCTACTAGGGAAGAAAGGTGTTCATCAAAATATCGGGCCACTGGATGTGAAATGACAAATGGATACCAGGGCTCTCAGGGAAGGGCTCTTGGTTCTGTGAACAAGGAACTTGACCTCGTCTCTGGGTCAGGGAAAGCCTCTGATCTGAGCTGAGGTCAGAGGGTCGATTAGCAGGGGAAGAGTGTTACAAGCAGAGGGAACAGCCCATGAGAAGGCATCATGGCTGAAAGGAGCGTGGCATGACCACGGACGAAGGGAAGGAGGGCAGCTGGGTTGCAGGGAGCATTTCATCCTGAGAGCAGTCGGAGGGTTCTTTCCACATCCGTATAGACTACTTACTCCTTTGTTTTTGACAGCTACACAGTGTAGTTGTGCCGTAATTTCTTTAATCTGTGCCCTGCTGATCTGGCTTGATCTTGCTTTTTTAAGCAAGCACACCCTTCCCCACTGTGTTGGGTCTCCCCCTTGGTTCTTCTTGAGGTAGGACTGAGCTGGGGCCACACATGTGGTAGGATTCTTGAGGCTGGCTCAGAAGGTTTGTGCACAAGGCAGATGTTCACAGGATCAGGATTTTTACCCACCACTTGGCTACTTGTTCATCCTTTCGGCAGAGACTCACTCACTGAGTAGTTGTAGGCCTGAGCCTGGGCTGCAGAGCTGAGGCCACTGAGGCCCCAGCCCTCAAGTGGGTGGCCAGAGCCTCTTCTAGAGCCCAGGCCCTGGGGTGGGGGCTGCTTCTCGCACCCCCTGGGCCCCTCCCCATTGTTACCTTTGGTCTTTTCCGCCTGTGCCTCTGGGTGCAGCCACCTGACTTCAGGGATCTGCCGGAATGGGAGCCCAGGATCCAAGAGCCCTACCGCAGTGGTGACTTGGACTCCAAGCCCGACCCCGGCCGGAACTTCAGGCCTTACCAAGCCGAAGACAATGATTCCTACGCCTCTGAGGTGGGCCTAGGCCTGATGGAGTGAGGGGGAGGGCAGGAGGAGAGTGGCTGGAGCCTCCCAGAGGCTGGGCGATCTGTGGAGAAGCTCAGCTGGGGATGACGTGGGTTTTGAGTGTTCTGTGCGGTTCCACGCTTCCTGGCACCAGGGGCTGAAAGGGGGACAAGGAAGTTTGGGCCTTGGCCTGATAAAAGGAAGCTTATAAACTCATTTGAAGAAATGGATCTTGTTTTGCTATAGTAAATTTCACGAGGAACGTAGTAGTTTATGTCATTTAATGAAACCACTCATTTCTTTAGCCGGAGGGCAGCGATCTTTACAGTCAGGCTGACTGGGTTCAAATTGTGGAACTGCTGTGTACTGGCTGTGCGACTGTAGACGAGTCACTTGACCTCTCTGATCTCCGTTTTCTCACCTTTACAATAAAGGTGATCCCTCAGAGGGCTGTTGAAAGAATTAAATGTATGAAAAGCCTTATTTACAGCCTGGTCCCCATTGTGTGAGGAGGAGGAGGAGGGTGACACATCTCGGGGCCTCAGGGGACCCACCAGTGTGGCTTTGTGGCCTTGAGCCTGTTCCCATTCTCCAGCTGCATCTTTCCCACTTGTAACATGGGAGGATTCAAGTGGGTAGAAGTTGTTGGATTTCTAGGATTCCCTGGTCCTGAGCCCCTCCCAAGCCTTCTGAGTCTCTGCCAGTATTTCTTAATGAACCTGAAGCAGGAAAAGTCTCCTGTGGATGGGATGGAGCCTCCCTGAGACTCCCGAGCCATGGAGAATCTTGTGTATTTCCCACCCTAAACACCCTTTTCTTCTGAACTTCCATGGGAAGGCAATTTTGTGGTCCCAGAAAGGCCAGTCTGCAAGTGCCAAGGGGGAGAAGCTCCCTGGAAGCCGATGGATCAAACTCTCTAAGTGGTCTGAGCTTCCTAGCAGCCATGGCAAAAAGGAAACAAAACAAAACAAAACCTAACATGAAATACTTAGTTCTCATTTTCTGAGAAAAGGAGGTAGGCCAGCTCGCTTGCATGCATTCCGTTATTGTTTCATTCAGCCACTCTTGACTGAGCAGTTACAACTTGCCAGGCTCTGTGTTGGGCACTGAGTCCAAGAAGAACACCACAAGAATCTTTAATATAAAATAGGCATACAAGATAGACCTTAAGTGAGAGTGCCTTCCATTGCCAAGTTTCCATCTTGCTGTGCCTGGGAAGGTTTCATGTTAGGAGTGGCAAATGATATTTCCTTTTTTTTTTCCCCTGCTTAACATGACAGCATAAAAATTTCCCTCTGTTACTAGAAATGCTTTAAAAATCTTAAATCAAGGCATAACACACATAGACAAGCACTTCGAAGTGGACAGCTCAAATGATTTTCACAAACTGAACACTCCTATGAAATCTGTGAGCACATTAACAAGCAGAGCCTGACCCTATGCTTAAAGCCTCCCTTCTGGTCCCCATCCAGTCAGCATCCTGACTTCTAACAGAGTAGATTAGTTTTGCTTATTTAACTACAAATACTTATAAACACAATTACCTCTCAAAATGTAGAGTTTTATTGTTTTTTTCTTAAGATTTTATTGTAGAGATATTATAAGCAACAAATAACTACAGCAGAATCCCTAAGCAGCATTGTGGAAAGCTATAAAGAAGGAAGTCAAGATCACAAGATTGTCATTTAAACCACTGTTCACATTTAAGTGTGTGTGTCCGTGTCCTTTCTGTTTTTCTATTAAAGTATCTATCTTTTGTTATTGAAGTATAACATAATAACATACATGCAATAAAGGACACTATCCTTAAGTGTACAGTTGAATGGAATTTTACGTATGTATCGACCTATTAGCCATACCTATCAATCCCTTTATTTATCCAAGTTGTTTCTAAATGTCTGCAATTACAAACAATGAGACAACAAACATCTTTGTGAAGCCAACTTAGCTTTCTCAATATGTTATTTTCTTCAAATGCATTTCAAAAAGAGATATTATCAAGGCGAAATTATAATAGATAAATGTGATACGCACTGTTTTGTTTAACTGTCATGACAACCCCCTGAAGTAGGGTCAGCCACTGTGCCTGGTTTGCACTCCAGAGACAGCTTGGACCACAGCTCTGTATCAAGCCCCCCTCCCCCTGTCTGTGTCCTTCATCCCTATCCTAGATCAAGGAGCTGCAGCTGGTGCTGGCCGAGGCCCATGACAGCCTTCGGGGCCTGCAAGAGCAGCTCTCCCAGGAGCGGCAGCTAAGGAAGGAGGAAGCCGACAACTTCAACCAGAAAATGGTCCAGGTGGGTAGTGCCCGGTGCTCCCCCTCCCCCGGCACCAACTCCAGCTTTTCTTCCCTGAACAGAAAGCAAAAACCTTAGGGCTCCATGGATCTTCAGAACACAAGGGTCTCGGGAAACTTGAGTCTTCTGGCCCTAGCTGTACTTGATCATGCATTAGCTCTACTGGGCTGGAATCCTGGGCTTGTCATTGACAGCCTGTGTGACCTCAGGGTGATCCTGTCTCCTCCCTGGACCTCAGTTTCCCAACTATGACATACTGTCCCCATCAGAGCTGAAAGCCTGTATCAGAAAAGCCAGAGGTCTGGCTGCTAATCCAGACTAGTGGTCCTGCTAATGGAAAGCATGTATTAAGCCCTTCCTGTGTACCAGGGCCGTGCAATACTCTTTTCACACATTATATCCTTTAGTCCTCAGGAATTTCCCTGTGAGGTGTC
This sequence comes from Spilogale gracilis, assembly GCA_004023965.1. NCBI lineage: Eukaryota > Metazoa > Chordata > Mammalia > Carnivora > Mephitidae > Spilogale > Spilogale gracilis. The sequence continues at coordinate 72,531 of PITA01002249.1, read as the reverse complement.
CCCATTTTATAGATGGGGAGACTGACGCCCAGGGAACTGAAGTGCTTGGCCTAGGTTGCACTTCCAGGGTGAGATTCTAATCCTGGTGTCTGCTCTCAGTCATGATATTGCATTCCTTCCTTGGGATTTGCATCTTCTCTCTCTCTCGGCATGCCCTTTGCGCTGGACATGGGTCATGCCTTCCTGCCCTCATTGCTCACCCTCCCGGGTTCCTCATCAAATGTGAGAGTTCCTGTGAAACTTTGGCAGCCAGTATGTGCTCATTATGTGATGTCATGGTTTTTATAAGTAAGGCGGAGCCAGGTTCAAATCCCACTTCTCAATGACCTATAACTGTGATTACTGCTGCTTGTGTGAGTTTTCTTTTCTGGAGTTTATCTCAATAGAATGAGCTGGTATTGGTAGAGTCCCTGGCAGGGATCACCAACAGGCTGCTCCCAAATTTTCCTCTGTCTTTATCTGAGGCCCAGAGTAAGAAGGGACTGCTGGGAAGACAGCAAAGGGGTGCTCACGCTCTTTCCCCCTCCCCAGCTGAAAGAGGACCAGCAGAGGGCGCTCCTGAGGCGGGAGTTTGAGCTGCAGAGTCTGAGCCTCCAGCGCAGGCTGGAGCAGAAATTCTGGAGCCAGGAGAAGAACATGCTGGTGCAGGAGTCCCAGCAGTTCAAGCACAACTTCCTGCTGCTCTTCATGAAGCTCAGGTGGTTCCTCAAGCGTTGGCGGCAGGGCAAGATTTTGCCTAGCGAGGGGGATGACTTCCTTGAGGTATGGTTCCCCTGGGGCTGGGATTAGGGCAGGGCTGGGGTGGGGAAGCTTGGACTAGAAGGACACTCAGCTGAGGCTCAGCTCCAGGCCATCAGCTTATAGGCTTCCATCCCTGCATTCATTCACTCATTCAGCAGCTGCTTGTTGAGAACCAACTCTTTACTGGGTGCCGTGGCTGGGGTTACTGTAGTGGGGACAGACTTGGTCCCTCCCCAGAGATAGCTGGTCAGTCTTTAACACCTCTCTAATACTTGTTCATTTCCCTTTTTAATGAACCTCAGAGTCCTCAGCAGGCAACAGTATCTAGGTAAATTTAATGATCTAGTTTTGTTACTGTGGCACTATGTGCTAATATAGTACATACTGCTTTTTATTCTTTTAAGGTATACATTGCATAGAGTAAAGTGCATACATCTTACGTGTACAACTGATGAAGTTTTGTCAGAAGTGTCAGCACTATTCTGATTTCTTATACCATGGGTTAATTTTGCTCAGTATAATTTTTTTGAGATTCATCCATGTCTTGCATATAGAAGTAGTAGTTTGTTGCTTCTTGGTGGCCCATATGGGGAACAAAACAGGACATTTTTTTATTACTGTTTATTTTTGACTTATGGATATACTTATTTTATTTTAATTAACTAATTAATTAATTTAAGTATGTTGCACGCTGGGCCTGCTTAAGCATGGAGCCTAGTGCAGGGCTTGAACTCACAACCCTGAGATCATGACCTGAGCTGAAATCAAGTGTCAGACGCTTAATCGAGTGAGCCATCCAGGTGCCCCGCCCCTTTTTTTGATAGTGAGAATACTTAAGATCTACTCTCTTAGCAAATTTCAAATATACAATACAGTATTGTTAACTGTAGTCACTGTGTTATACATAGATCTCCAGAACTTACTCATCTTGCATAACTGAAGCTTTGTACCCTTTGACCAACATCTCCCCACCCCCAAACCCCCCTTCCCTGCCCTTGGCAACCACTGTTCCGCTCGCTGCTTATATGAGTTTGGCTTTTTTTCCATTCCATGTGTAAGTGAGATCTTGCAGTATTTGTCTTTCTGTATTTGGATTATTTCACTTAGCATAATGTCTGCTAGGTCTATCCATATTGTCAAAAATGGCAGGATTTTCTTCTTTCTATGGCTGAATAATATTCTCTTGTATACACACACCACATTTTCTTTCTCCATTCATTTGCGAACGCTTAGGTTGTTTCCATATCTTGCTACCGTGAATAATTCTGCAATGACCATAGGCCTGCAGATAGCTCCTTGAAATCCAGACTTCATTTCCTTTGGCTAGGTGCCCAGAAGTGGGCATTGCTGGTTCATATGTAGTTCTATTTTTAATATTTTTGGGAACCACCATGTTGATTTTTTCCTTTTAAACCACTATATTGATTTTTCCTGAAGCCCAGTTTTGGCTGCTGAGTTGGTTCCCCTACACCCTCCAAAGTGAATTGGAGGCCACATAGCCTATATTTTAAGTCAGTTTGTCTCAGGCAAGTCCTCCATATTTGGTATAAATCTTTCTAGATATTTCCATGTACTAGAGTAACAAAGAGAAACAGAAACTCACTTCAGGAAGAAAAAAAGAAGGAAAGCGTAGAAAATTGAATAATATATGTGCCTATAATTAATATAAATATACACATTTACTGAAATAGACATAATTAATAAGATACAAACATAACCAGGGCACCTGAGTGGCTCAGTTGGTTAAGCGTCTGTCTTTGGCTCAGGTCATGATTCCAGGGTCCTGGGGTTGAGCCCCACACTGGGCTCCTGGCTCAGCAGGGAGGCTGCTTCTCCCCCTCCCTCTGCCTCTCCCCTTGCTCATACTCTCTCTCTCTCTGTATCTCTGTGTCTCAAATGAATAAATAAAATCTCTTTTAAAAAAGATATAACCCAGGGGGGCCTCTGGGTGGCTCAGTCGGTTAAGCATCTGCCTTCCGCTCTGGTCATGATCTCTTGGGGTCCTGGGATCAAGCCCCTTGTCAGGCTTCCTGCCCAGTGGGGAGTCAGCTTGCCCTCTCCTTCTGCCCCTCCCTGCCCCCGCTCATACTCGCTGTCTCTTAAATAAAATCTTTTAAAAAAAGATAAAAGCATAACCACATACATTGTCAAAAAAGATATATACATGTGTGTAAATATGATATAAACACATACATATAACTATATAAATAATATACTTGATGTACATTCATACTCAAAGAATATGTGTCCACACATGCAAAAGTTTACGTGTGACATGATACTCTACATGTGAATGATAAAAAAAAAAACCCTCAGGCATTGAGTATGGTATTCTAGGTACTGTTTTAAATACTTTAGGTGAATTACCGCTTTTCGTCTTTACAAATATGCTATGATATGTAGATAGTTATTATTCCCATTCTGCTGCAGATAAAAAACTTTGATTCCTTGCCTCAGTTCTGAAATCCGGAAGTTCTGAGAGAGCTGTGTTTGGTTGTATCTAAACTCATTTGGAAAAGATTGGCCTGATATTCAATTTACCCCATTTCCTGTTAATATTCATATGTCTGTAAGGGAAACACGAATGTGCTTGAGCGTAGTGTTAGGCAGGCCCTGCTGGGGCAGTGCTCCTATATATAATGTGGGAACCACATTGTCTTTCTAAATCCCCATGCATTCTGGATTCCAAGCACACCTGGCCCTGAGGATTTTGGAGAATCATGCACCTGTGTCTGCAGAAAACCATAGTCTGTATGTTTAGATACTTGTGACCAGGGACAGAATTGGGGTGTTTATTCAGGCAGGCCCTGCCCCCCCATCCCACCCCGGACTACTTTCAAATCTCGGTTCCTACACTGATATTAGAAACCCTTCTTCATTTGGTTTCTAGGACATCACACTCTCTTGGGGTTCCTTCCACCCCACTGGTTGCTCTTTCTCGATCTCCTTGCCTGGACCCTCCTTTTCTCCCTGCTCTCTCTCAATGTCAGAGTCTCCAAGGCTCAGCCCTTGGGCCACGTCTCTCCCTTACCTCTACCTGCCCCCTGAGGGAGCTTGTCCAGGTACATGGCTTAAGTGGCCTTCCATGCACGTTGTGACTGTATCCAGAATCTGTCTCGAGTCTGACCGAGCTGCTCTGTTCTCCCTCCCGGCTGAGCCACTGTCACTTCTTGCCTGGATTTTCCCTGCAGCCTCTTATGTGGTCTCCTTGTTCTGCTCTGCACCCTTCTACCAAGCATCTTGCATTCAGAAGGGTACGAGGAAGTACCCCAGGCAGCATGACTGCACGTGGATGGTATCCCCCAGAGTAATATGATGGGGGTTCTGTTGCTGCCCATTAAGCTCAGCAGCTGCAGTGATCCCATGAAACCGCAAGCCAGGTGGGCGTCCCTCCTCAGCTCACAGCCCTCCCCTGGCTCCATTTCACCCAGAGCAGAAGCCGAAGTCCCTACAAGTCCCGGGCCTGGGCGACCAGCCTTGTTCTCGTACCTCTCTCGCTTTCTCCCTGGCTCTCCTGCTTCCCTCACACAGACGTGTTCCCACCTCAGGACCTTTGCATCTGCTGTGCCCTTTCCCCGGAATGCTTGACTGGCCAGTATTCATGTGGCTTATTCTGTCTTAGCTCTTTTGGGACGTTGCCCGAATACCAGCATCTCTCCGTGGCCCTCCTTGACCACCCACACACGGCACACACACCCCAGCTCCTTGGCGTGCTCTTTTGCCCCACGGCCCTTCACTGTATGACATTCCAGACGGATAATGCCATTTCATACATTTCACTTGTTAGTTTTCCTGTTACTGGAAAGGAAGCTAAAGGGGACAAGGGTTTTTGTCTGTCCTGCTCACTGATGTATCCCCAGCTCCGACACAGGGCCTGCTACACAGTAGGTTTTCAATAACTCTTGGTTGAGTGAATGGTGAATGAATGCTGCAGTCAGAAGTTAGCTTCCTTCTGCTTCCTTCCCAGCCTGAACTGGCACCCTGGTTTCCTTAGCCGGCTCTGGATGTCTCTGCAGAATCCATCAGCAGCAAACTCCCTCCCAGGAAGGTTCCTTCTGCCCACTCAAACCTTTTGTTGCCTTTTCTGAATTACGGGGGTGCCCATGGCCCTCTCATGCCACCCACAGGGCCCGCCGATTGACCCAGCCTGGCAGCGTGGTTATTTCTGAGTAGCTCTCCAGGATGTCTCATGGCCCTTGGTGACAGAAGAGGTGGTATGGGAGGACAGAAGGGCCTGCCTTTCCAGCCGTGCTCCTAGGCCGTGATGGTGCCCAGGAGCCAGAGTTAAAATCTGGGAGATCAGTGTCCAATTAGAGTGCCTTTGGTCTGCCCTGGACCATAAACTCCCATTCTTTCTTCCTGCCTTGCTGTGTTGTACCCTTTCCATCTGGGCCACTAGCCTGAATCCCCTCTCCTGATGGTCAGACTTCCAGGCATGATACCCTTCCAGCCCCTGTTGAATGTGGCTTTTTAAAAATAGGTAAATAGCATGAAGGAACTGTACCTGCTCATGGAGGAAGAGGAATTAAATGCCCAACATTCAGATAACAAGACCTGCACAGGGGACAGCTGGACCCAAAATACGGTGCGTTCCCAGCCCATTCACCATCCTGTTCTGCCCGTGCTTCCTTCGTCTGTTTAGTGATTGCTTCTTGCCACCTTCCCTGACCTGTCTTGCATGGGGCACTGGAGCTGCAAAGGGCCATTACCTGGTTACTGGTCCCCAGATGCTTGGTGCTGTGGGGTTCAGAAGTCAGTGACAGCTGATGGACTGGGTGGTCACATGCAGGAGAGCGGTTAATCCTGTCTGGAGTGGAGGGGACAGTGTCACAGAGAAGGGGTAATAGGTGGTGGGTTTTGAAGGATGAATAGGAGCTTGCATAATAGAGGGTGTGGAAAAGGCCCCTATGGATCTAGAGAACTGTGTGCAAAAGTGTGGCAGAGTATTCTGGGATTGGCTGCAGCTTGGGATGTACATAGTAGGGTAAGAACATTAAGTAGGGGTTGTATGAAGAGAGGCCTTATGGTCTGAATCAGGAACCCTCAAATTAAGCCAAGGGGCAGAGAGAGTGATGGAGTCAGGCCTCCAGGCTCATACACAGTGGACTTGGGTAGGTGGGAAACAAGTAATGGGCCAGGGAGAGAGGATGGGTTCTGAGGCCGTCAGGGAGGCTGTGTAGTTGGGATTCTGCATGTGGCCCACCGTGGGTCAGAGAAGCACGTCTTGGACAAGGATAAAGACCCAGGGCCTAGAGTCTGCAGAAGCTCAGAGAAGCCGGAGCCCATCTCACATTTAGGCTGAATAATAATTGCTGTGACCTCAGGTTTTTTTGTTCATGTGAGGCTGGGCACATGTTAGCCTAGGAGGTGGCCAGGCCTGGGCTTGGCTGGGTGAGATGGCCTGGGGAAACCGTGGGGTTTGCTCGAGACTGGGCGGAGTCCCGAGCTGGACTCTGGGTGAGTGTTCCCAGCCCAGACTCCCCTTCCCACCCCTCCGAAGCCCCTGACCCAGGCCTTGCCCCCATCTGCAGCCCAATGAGTATATGAAGACACTGGCAGACATGAAGGTGACGCTGAAGGAGCTGTGCTGGCTGCTGCGGGATGAACGCCGCGGTCTCACTGAGCTCCAGCAGCAGTTTGCCGAGGCCAAGGCCGCCTGGGAGACAGAGCGGGCAGAGTGGAAGAGCCATCCTGCCCAGGTGAGTCCCCTACCTACCAGGCACATTTCCCTCTTTGCTCCTCCCTCTTCTTAGCCCTCATAGCTGTCAGATCTGGGTGCATGATGCCCAAGCCATGCTCCTAGAAGCATAGGAACCCCTTCACTTCCTTTTGAGACCCAGAGAAGGCAAGAGATTTACCTTGAGGCACAAAGCAAGGGTACCAGAAACACTGGGGGACTGGGACTCACTGGGCCAAGGTAGGAAAGTGAAGGATTGACAGATGTGCATGGGACATCATCAGCACGGCTGCTGCACCTTGGGTTCCCAGGTGAGGCCGGATGCTTAAATGCCTGTCTTCACCTGGTGACGTCCTTCATGTACGTTGCCAGACTTCTGCTGTCTGCTGTCCTCAGTCGTACCCCCGCCCCCCATAAGCATTCCCTTTGTCCCTTGCTAGCTGGTTTTGTTTTACTCCTTCCACACAAACTGAGGGACTCCCTTCCCCACATCCCAGTGTGACCACAGGAGCCTTAACGGGAGGTGCGTGGTCTCTGCTGTGTGCCCAGAGGCAAGTTGCTGCCCTCCTCTGGTCTGAAAAGTGAGAGGGTCCGTTTCCTCCAGCTCAGAGAGAATGCCCTGACCATCACCACCACTGCCACCTGCCTCAACTTTTCACGTCCCAGTTTCCTCCAAGTCTTCCCTTGCTGCAGGCTGCTTTCCTGGGCATCACAGGCCCCGTGTGTATGTGTAGGGGGATTGGGCACTGATGATCACTGCTGGACAAGTAACAAAACCAGCACAGAAGGGTTAAGTTTCTTTCCCAAGGTCACCCAGCTAGTAAGTAGCAGACCTGACTTTTGCTCCCCAAACCTCTTCCCCTCCTGGCTTCTCATTACCATGATCCCAACCTTCTTCCCAGTGCTCACAGCCTTCTGGCTTCCCTATCACCCTCCATTCCTCTGACTGTTCCTGCTGCTCCCCAAACCCAGCCATTGAAGTGCCCCCCCTACCCACTGGGAAGCTGACTGGCCCCTGTGGGGGTTCATATACCAGACCATGGCCTGGGGGATCTGGGGTACACTGATGCATATTTACCTCCCCCACCCCCGCCAGGCCATCACACTGGACTGATTCCTGCACACTTTCATTGTGGGTGCCTGTCCCGTCCCCCCCACCATAAACCCAGAGCACTTGTGAGAGTTGATGAAATATGAGAAGCAATAACTAGGAAACCCTGCCATTTTGTAGCTCTGTGACCTGGAACAAATAGCTTAACCTCTTCAAACCTCTTTCTCCTCTGCAAGGTATCATAAAAGGTAGCTGCGTTGCTGAGATTTCACGAGGCTGCTGAGATAATGCTTGAGAAGCCCTTAGTGTTTGGAAAGAGCTCCATGCGAGCCCTGATTGTGAGGAGGGCTTAGTTCTGTGTGGGGTGGTCAGTGGGTGAGGGGCCTTCAAGGTAGAGCTGCCCCCTGCTGGTGTCTGAGAGGGAGGGAGGGTGGCGGGCGGTGGAGAGGAAGTGTCTCCTGGTGCCAGCGGTCCAGTTTGCTCATCCTTCTGCTGCAGGTGGAGCTCAAGGCTGGCAAGGGGGCTGGGGAGCGGGCTGGGCCCGACTGGAAGGCAGCCCTCCAGAGGGAGCGAGAGGAGCAGCAGCACCTGCTGGCCGAGTCCTACAGCGCTGTCATGGAGCTGACGCGGCAGCTGCAGATCAGCGAGCGCAACTGGAGCCAGGAGAAGCTGCAGCTGGTGGAGCGGCTTCAGGGTGAGAAGCAGCAGGTGGAGCAACAGGTCAAGGAGCTGCAGAACCGCCTGAGCCAGGTGAGGCCCGCTGCAGCCACCACAGGGGCTCCCTGTGGGAGAAGTCCGGGACTGGGCACTCCTTCAGTTACAGCTGGATCCAGGCGCTCAGAGAAAGCACGAGGTGTGATAGGTCCGCTTCCCTGCCAGTCTCTCAGGCTTGCTTTCCTCTGTGCTTTATTCATAAGCAAACTGTCCTTGCCTAGGGTTACTGTTAGTTTTGTGCTCCTATCTTTCCGGCTTACCAAAGGCAATGGAAAGAGAATTTTCCTTTTCCACAAGGCTGACTGGCTAGTTTTAAGTCACATGTCTACCCCTAGAACCTACCAAACCCCCCAAATCGGGAAAATTAGAATCCTTTGACCAAAAGAGGGGGCATGGGAAAAACCGTCGTGGACTGTTACACGCTGCTGCCGTTCCCATCATGTACTCAGCTGCCGCTTCCCAAGCTGCTTCCCAAGCACCACTCTTTCTTTTGACTCTTTTCCTTGGTTTTACTTTTTCTTTTAATTATATAGTTTAGGACTTCATCCTTATATAAGACCCAAATAGGGCAAAAGCATACTCCAACCCATTTCTTCCCTTTCTTGCCACTTAAATTTATATTCACAGAGATTGTTTTGTTTTTTTATCAATAATATGATCATAAAATACTATTGTTTATACTTACTTGCCTCTTGGGGTGCCTGGGGGGCTCAGTTGGTTAAGCATCTGCCTTCCGCTCGGGCCAGGATCCCAGGATTCTGGGATCGAGCCCTCCATCGGACTCCCTACTCTTAGGGAAGCCTGCTTCTCCCTCTCCAACTCCCCCTCTTTGTGTTCCTGCTCTCCCTATCTCTCTCTGTGTCAAAGAGATAAATAAAACTTAAAAAAAAACAAACCTGCCTCTTGCATAGAGAGCTGTTCAGGACAGAGTGTAGAGGCCGGCCTCAGTCCTTGCGGTGGAGCCCCCACTCTGCTGATTCAGCTGTGGCTTTGCTGACCTAGCCGGCCCAGGAGTTGCAGCATGAAGTTGCAGAGCAGTGATAGTGGTTATTGGAGCAGATAGAGGGACATCCATCAGGATGCCTGTATAAGTGGATGTTTTCGTGGTCATTTTCCAAATCCATCTTTTGGTGGCTTAGAGCTACTGCCCACCAGGAAGATGGTTCCTTCCCCATAACTGGGTCGTCCAGGCTACGAGCAGAGCCTGGGGACTGGCCCCGCACAGAGTGAGGCCCCACTCACCAGCCTTGCCTGCCACTGACCCTTCTCTTTACCCTTGCCCAGCTGCAGAAGATCCTGAAGCACTCCGACCTGGAGAAGCAGGACAGTGGCTGGAAAGAGGTGAGCAGGTAGCGGGCCCTCCTGGCCGCACTGCCAAGTCCCTCACGGGGGGGGGGGGGGGGGGGGGGGGGGGAGGTGTGTGACAGGGAGGAGGGCCCCGCAGGTCACCCCCCCTTACCTTATGGGCTCCTTAGTTCTGTGATGTCTACCCCGTTGTTCTGGCCGATGGCTGGGGACTTGTGAGGAGCCCTCTGTCAGCTCTGTCCTCCACGCTGGGAGAGAGACTGGCTGTCTCTGTGTTCTTGGCCAGAAGCTCGCTCTCGCTCGCTTTCAGCTGTACCTTTCTGGAAAGCAAGGCCTCTAAACAGCTGTATGTCTTGAGCGTCACTCTATCCGTCTCTGGGCTCCAGTTGCCTCTGAGGTAAAATCAGAATGACGTTCTCATTTAGAACACCCTCTCTGTGAAGACCGGCTAGGTCACTTAGGTGAAGTCTGCTCCTCAGCCTCAGGGGCCTTGTCCACGGAGCCACATTCTCAGTAACCAAACAGTGACCGTACCGGCTCTTTGCCCAGGACAGCCCGAGGAGGTGGTGTGTTAGGAGATTTGGTTGTAAGCCCCACACACTAGCTGTGGGTAACTGAGGCCTGGTAATGCAGGTTCAGAAAAACCCGAGTGCAAGTCCCAGGGGACCTGCTCTGGAACTAGATAGGAGACACGTCCTGAGCAGGAATCTTGAGGTCATTGCTGTCACCACCAACTGAACTGTGGCCACCAGCTGCTTTGTTGATGCTGCCACATTCAGAATAACCTAAAAAGACTCTTTCCTGGGCGCCTGGGTGGCTCAGTTGTTAAGCAGGCGTCTGTCTTCACCTCAGGTCATGATCCCAGGGGTCCTGGGATCGATCCCGCATTGGGCTCCCTGCTCAGTGGGAGGCCTGCTTCTCCCTCTCTCACTCCCCCTGCTTGTGTTCCCTCTCTCACCATCTCTCTATCAAATAAATAAATGAAATCCAAATAAATAAAGAATAATAAAAAGCCTCCTTCCTTGGGGTCCTCTCTTGGAGCTCTGACTGGCCCAGCCTGGGTCACATGCCTACCGAGGGAGTGTTAGAACCACCACAGCCAGAAACTGACCCACAGGCATTCCAGATTGGTGCTGACATCACTGGCGTTCTGTAAGAGGAGACTCAGGTGTGGGATCCCAGGGCAGCTCTCGCAGTGACCTCCTGTCCCCTCCCTTCGGTACACTGGTGGCCAGAACTCATCCTTCGTGCCTCTCTTCCTTGACAGACACGGAGCGAGAAGATTCTGGACAAGGAGGCCGTTTCCGAAGCTGACCTTGGGGGCACCAACTTAAAAAGGTGCTGGCATCCCCTCCCCTTGCCCTGTCCTGCAGCGCCTCCCCCTGCCCTGCCCTTCAGGCACCTCTCCCTGCTCCACCCCTTTGCCTGTCTTTCCCTCACCCCTTCTGTCCACCATGGCACCCCAGCAGAGTTGGGAGAACCCTGGGATATGGTTTCTATGAAACCAAAGCCACTCAGGAGCCTGGAAGCTTAGGGCAATGAGAATTCTAGCTCATGATTTTTGTTTGTTTGATTGTGGACATGCATGGAAACCCAGGGCCCCTTATAGCCTAGCTTTAAAAGAAACTGTTCAGCTCCAGCTCTTCTTAGGGTTCCTTCTCCTTGCATCTGGAGTTCAGGGAATGAGGCTCTTATTCTGTTGCTGGGATTACTGAACAGCTTCCTCTGGGCCTGGCCCTGTGTTAATGGCCAGGGAGACCTTGAGGCTGTTGAGGTCATGTTTCCACTGTCAGGAAACCCATGAATAGAATAGAATAAGGGCAACAGAACCCCATCAGAGTCATCAGAGCAACTTCATGCCAGGTGATCTGGGGTCAGAGGGTGGGCTTTGAATTCCCACTCTGCCATTTCCTGGAGTGTGACCTTGGCTGATACTTTTATCTGTCTCTAGGGGAGATAATAGGAGCTGTGTTCTAGGGTTCCTAGAGGGCCAGATCAGCTGGCCTCTGAGATGCACTTAGGTCCTCCTGGCACTTTTGGTCATCAGGCAACACGTGCCAGGTGTGTGCCAGAGATTTAGTGACATCTTATTTGGGTTCCTCCAAAAGCAAACACAGGATTCGAGAACTTGTCTCAAAGATCTCAAGACAAGGATCTGAGTGCAAATGGTTTATTTGGGAAGGGATTTGGGAAACACTGGAAGTGACACGAGGAAGGGAAGGCAGACAGTATAGGGGGATGTTGTCTTTCTGTGGATAACTGAAGCTCAGTTTCTCTGAGGAACTCTGGGAACCAGAGTGGAACATGCAATGCACAGTTCTCCCACCCAAGGATCAAGCAGGCTGGGGACTGAGCTACCAGATCTGCCCATTGTTTGTTGAAGGCTGTGTCTAGGGGCCAGACTTTGGGATATTTGTAGCTTCCTCTGCATGGAGGCCAAGTGTGCTCTTGCAGTCACAGAAAAGCCTTCGGCGGAGAAAATCAGGTATACAGAGTATTCTGTGTTGAGTCCATAGGTGTGGGTGCCGAGGTGGCGTGGGGCAGGGTACCAGCAGCATCTTCCACGAGAGGTGAGCCAGACGGTCGTGGTCCCAGCCCTCATGCAGTGTGGGGACCAGGAAGGAAGACTGCAGCACCTGCTCCCTGTCTGTTTTCTCCAACTAACACTGCTCTTTCCTCCACTCCTCCCAGGACCAAATCTGTTTCCTCCATGTCTGAGTTTGAAAGTTTGCTTGACTGTTCCCCCTACCTTGCCGGGGACGCAGCCCGGGGTAAGAAGCTGCCCAACAACCCTGCCTTTGCATTTGTGGGCCCCCAGCCGGTGGACCCGGAGAAGGATAGCCAGGAGGAGCCGGGGCTCTCGCCGCGGGACTGCAACCGCCTGGGCACCCTGGGTCGCCAGGAGCCCGTGGGGCGGCAGGTGCAGCGCAGCTACACGGCTCCCGACAAGACAGGCATCCGCGTGTACTATAGCCCCCCAGTGGCCCGGCGCCTGGGTGTTCCTGTGGTCCACGACAGGGAGGGCAAGATCATCATCGAGCCTGGCTTCCTCTTCACCACGGCGAAGCCCAAAGAGTCCTCTGAGGCCAACGGGCTGGCCGAGAGCTCCTATAGCCGGTGGCTCTGCAACTTCTCCCGGCAGCGCTTAGACGCAGGCTCGGGGGGCAGCCCCGCGGCACCGGGGCCCAGCTTCCCAGCGGCCCTGCACGACTTCGAGATGTCTGGCAACATGAGCGACGACATGAAGGAGATCACCAACTGCGTGCGCCAGGCCATTCGCTCAGGCTCCCTGGAGAGGAAGGTGAAGAGCACGTCTAGCCAGACGGTGGGCCTGGCCAGCGTGGGCACACAGACCATCCGCACGGTCAGCGTGGGCCTGCAGACTGACCCCCCCCGCAGCAGTCTCCACAGCAAGAGCTGGTCACCTCGCAGCTCGTCGCTGGTGTCCGTGCGCAGCAAGCAGATCTCCTCCTCCCTGGACAAGGTGCACTCGCGCATCGAGCGGCCATGCTGCTCCCCCAAGTATGGCTCACCGAAGCTCCAGAGGCGATCTGTGTCCAAGCTGGACAGCGCCAAGGACCGCAGCCTTTGGAACCTGCACCAGGGCAAGCAGAATGGCTCGGCCTGGGCCCGCTCCACCACCACGCGGGACAGCCCTGTGTTGAGGAACATCAACGATGGGCTGTCCAGCCTCTTCAGTGTGGTGGAGCACTCAGGGAGCACAGAGTCTGTCTGGAAACTGGGCATGTCTGAAACCCGGGCCAAGCCTGAACCTCCAAAGTACGGCATCGTGCAGGAGTTCTTCCGCAATGTGTGTGGCCGGGCACCAAGCCCTACCTCTGTGGCAGGGGAGGAGAGCACCAAGAAGCCGGAGCCCCTCTCCCCTGCCAGCTACCATCAGCCAGAGGGCATGGCCAGGATCCTGAACAAGAAGGCAGCCAAATCAGGCGGCAGTGAGGAGGCCAGACTCTCGGTGCTCCCCCAGGTGGGGAAGGATGGTGTCCCCCGGGATGGAGATGGAGCTGCAGTCCTTCCCAATGAGGTAGGGGCGGGGACTTCTCCTGTTCTTGGGAGCAAAGAGGTTGACTTAAAAGGTCCAAACCAAAGTTTGGTTTTCAAACTCCAGAATATGGTTGTGTGTTTCAAAAAGTCCTTTTGCTGGTCTGGAGTGAGGGTTGGGGGGCGTCTGACTGCCTCAGTCAGTAGAGCATGTTGAGTGCTACTGTTGTTGAGACTAAGCTCAGGTTGGGTATGGAGCCCACTTATAGATAAATAAATAAATGGGTGGGTGGATGGATGGACTAGGGGTTAGAAGGCGCCAGACCTGGAACGACGGACCTGATAGACACACGGTTTGAATACCAAGAGCTGAGCAAGTGAGGCTTCACCAGCTGCTTTGCCCTCACTCAGCAGAGATGGCTAGCTTCCCTCCAGGGAAGAGCCACACTCACTGCTGTCCTGCCTCGGTGTGCTGGAGCCAGCCGATCTGGTCGATGGGAGCTGATGGTGTGCCTCTCTGTGTTTAGTAAAACACCAAGGCACCCTGAGATTGGCCACAGTGGGACGACTTACACCATGAAATGACAAATGCTCCAAATCCGGGCTTCTCCCCTCACTCCAGGAAATCTAGTTATTAAATATTTTCCAGCACACCCGGCCCAGCCCCTGAAGACTGTGCCTGAGCACTTCCATTCTCTCTGAGACTCTTTTACTGCACACCCCACTCCTGATAACAGTTTCAGATTTGGTTAGGGATTATTTGCATGTTAGTCAAAGAATACGTATGTTAGTTTTCCAGAAAGGGAAATGGTGGAGTATCTTTTGGATCCCAAGCACAAGGACCCAAAGGCCTCAGCACCTTCTCTGTCTCCCTCTCCTCTCCCTTGAGCTTTGTTTTCTCTGATGTCTGCTTTCTTCCTGTCTCTCTCTGCTGTATTTACATGTATGGTCCCAGCTTTGCTTTCACAACATCTTCTAGTTCAAGCACCTAAAAGAGACTGACTCAGATCCCTCTGTCCCAATTCTACATCCCTAGAAGAAAGAAGAAACTGTGATTGGTCTGACTTGAGTCCAGTGTACCCCCGTGCTCTAGTCAGCTGTGGTCAGGGATGATATCATGGGGCCTGCGGTGCAATCGACAAAGGTCGTAGGTGGGGGCGCAGAGAGGTGGCCTGAACAAGGACTGGCCCATTTGTATGTATTGTATGTTTAGGTGGTTTCTAGTTTTCTCTATCAGATGTAATGCTGTGGCAGACCTCTTGGTACGAAAACATTTGTCCACGTTTTGTACTATTCCTTAGGTTTAAGTTGCAGCAACGGGATTACAGGATAAAAGAATATAAAAATTTTAAAGGCATGTGATAAATGTTGCCAAATGGTCTTTTTTTTTAAAGATTAAAAAATTTTTTTTCTAGCTTCAGAGGTAGAATTTAGTAATTTCATCAGTTGTATATAACATCCAGGGCTCATTCCATCAAGTGCCCTCCTCGATGCCCACCACTCAATTACCCCGTCGCCCACACTCTTCCCCTCCAGCAACCCTCAGTTTGTTTCATAGAGTTCACCATCCCTTATGGTTTGCCTCCCTCTCAATTTTCATCTGTATACATGTATGTACACTTGCGTGCGCGTGCGCGCGCACACACACACACACACACACACACATAGCCTATTGGTTCTGTTTCTCTAGAGAACAGTAGATGTATTTAGTCTATGAGAATTCAGTAAGGCATATTTTTATATGTTCAGTATGTACATTAAACTGAAAAATTTTTTAAAGTATGGACACCTGGATGAGAGTATAAAGAAATAAAACATTAACCACAGGGACCCTGGGTGGCTTAGTTGGTTAAACATCTGCCTTTCGTTCAGGTCGTGATCCTGGGTGGATCAAGCCCTATGTTGGACACCCCGATAAGCGGGGAGGTTGCTTCTCCCTCTCCCTCTGCTGTTTTCCCCTGCTCATGCTCTCTTTCGTGCGCACTGTCTCTTTCTCTTTCACATAAATAATAAATAAATAAACAAACAAATAAATAACTAAACAAACTTAAAAAGAAAACCTAACCACATACTACAAGAGGCTGTAGAAATTGGGCACCCTCTTTTGAAAGACAGTTTGGTGGGGCACCTGGTTGGCTGAGTCAGTGGAGCATGGAACTCTATCTCAGGGCTATGAGTTCGAGCCCTATGGCTATCCTTAAAAAAATTTTTTTAGACCAATAGGCTGTATGTATGTGTGTGTGTATGTGTACAGGTGTGTGTATAAAAAGAGAAACACTTGTTGTACAGAATTGGCTCCCACAATTACGGAGGCTGACGTGTCCTAAGATTACAGGGTAAGGTAGCAGGCTGGAGACCCAGGACAGCTGACGGTTTATTCCAGTCTAAGCTCAAAAACCTGAGAACCAGGAGAGACAGTGATGTCATTCCAGTACAGCTAATGTAGCTAATGTAGTTCCAGTCCTAAGTCCACCAGGGAGGAAGAATTTTTTCTTATTCAGGGAGAGTCGGCCCTTTTGTTCTAGTCAGGCCTTCAACTGATTAGATGAGGCCCACCCACATTCCAAGAGGGCAATCTGCTTTACTGATTTAAATGTTAATCTCATCCAAAAGCAACTTCACAGAAGCTCTAAGGATAACGTGTGACTAGATATTTGGGCACCCTGTGGCCCAGTCAAGTTGACGCATAAAATTAACCATCACACTCATAGAACCATATATACCTCAAGAGACAAAGGTACAAGCTGGCTGTATTTTGAATGTTGATTTTTAAGTTGAGCCAAGTATTTTTCAGTGTGTAAAACTGCATGTTACCCATTAACCCAGTAGTTCTCTAGGAGTATAGCCTATGAAAATATTCACAGAGGTGGGAGAATATACTTGTATAAAAAAATATATGGCATTATTAATTAAAAATTGCTAATATGGGACGCCTGGGTGGCTCAGTCAGTTCAGCATCTGCCTTTGGCTCAGCTCATGATCCCAAGGTCCTGGGATTGAGTCCCACGTCAGGCTGTGCCTGCTGCTCCCCCTGCTTGTGCACTCGCTCTTGCTCTCTCTCTCTCTCTCTCTCTCTGACAAATAAATAAGTAAAATCTAAAAAAAGAAAAGAAAGATTGCTAATATTTGTTGAATACTTAGTGGACTCTATACCCAGTGTTCTGAGTATTATATTTTATTTGAGCTTCACAACAATTTCGAGAGAGCTATCATGTCCTTCATATGAGAAGGACATCAAGGTTCAGAGAGGTTAGGGACTTACCCAGGGTCATAAGTGGCAGGGCTGGGATTTGAACCAAGCAACCTAGTTCTATAGCAGCACTTTTAACCGTTATTGCTGGTGTGTTGATAATAGTAAAAAATGCGAAACTACCTAAAATGCGCATAAAACATGAATTGGATAAATAAATTAAGGTATTTCCAATCGGTAGAGTAGTATATAGCCACTAAAAAGAAGGAAATCTAGGCATACATAGTGACAGAGAAGTGTTTATGTTTTGCAGTTATGAAATAGGCAGTAGGGGACGATGTCATTTTGATAAGTGTATGCTTGTGCAATTGAGAATTGATGGGCATCCACTTTCTTCTTTGTATATTCCAGAATTCACTACATCCTGGAATGTTATTTATGAATATTATTGTTCTAATGGGAGAAAAACAATTTTAAAAAATTGGTCCACAGAGGGGCCACAGCCCCTGGGAACTGGTCCCCAGGCACACCTGAGTCCAAATTCCTTGCCCAGCTGACCACGCAGACCCTGGGTGGTCAGTGCCCCTTAGCTCCTCCTGACTTTGTCCTCCCTTCTTCTAGGATGCTGTTTGTGACTGTAGCACCCAGTCTCTCACCTCCTGTTTCGCCCGGCCATCCCGCTCTGCCCTCCGCCACTCTCCTTCCAAGTGCCGGCTGCACCCTTCAGAGTCTAGCTGGGGTGGGGAGGAGAAGGCAGCTCCCCCAAGCGAGTGACAGAGCAGCCGGGCACCCCACCTCAACCAGCCCAGTCCCTGGATCGCCGAAGGGAACCAGCGGAGAGGAGACGAGGCAAGGGGCCCATGCCCTCGGCATCGTCTCGCCCTGGAGGCACAGCCGCTACACCACTGCCAGAGAAGAGCTTTCCCGTCCAGGTAAAGTGGGGTCTCCTGCTGACTGCTGGGTGGTGATCTCCGAACTCCCAGTGGAAGGCAGTGAGTGGGAGAGAGCCCACAACTAGGCTTCGGAGATGGCTGCAGAGATCCCTTGGGAGCCAGTCCGTTGGGGGAGCCTCACCTGGTTCTGCCCGTACCCACTTCTCAGAAGAGCCAAGGAAAGGATATACTTCTGGCTGTGCTCCTCAGGGATAAGGGCTCACAGAGATCTTTCCTGCCAACCATGTCCTCCTTCACGGGCAGAAAACACCCATGACAAGAACAGGCTCTGCTGTAGGACTTAACATGGGGTTCCTGGTGGAGCTGAGCTGGGCATCATCCCCGTCCGTTCCTTCCCTCCACTGCTTCCTCCTTCCAGCCCCGCTGGCTCTAGGGGGTATGATAGGGCAGTAGCCAGGGCCAGGTATCAGCCTGGAATCCTGGGGCACTGGATCTCCCATAGCCTGGACGCAGCAAGGATTGGAAGATGAGGTGGAAACGTGTGGGGCTCAGGGTTGGATAGTCACTGGAACTGCCTCCCTCGTCAAGGTGACCTGGCGGGGGGCTCATGGTGGCACCAACCTTCCCAGGACAGAAATAGGTAAGAGTCGGTTTTAAGACCTGGTGCACATATAAATTGCCTAAGTGCCCACTGCCTTGATCGCTGGGCCTCTTTCCCCAGCACCCTGGAGGGGGCGCCACATCTGCACTGTGTTTACATCCTGTGGCTGTTGGAGGGCAAAGCTGTTCCCAAGGAGAGACTCCCAATTGGCCACGCCAGGCCAAGGAGCACTCCCAGAGGCCGGTGCCCCCAGGACACAGCAGTGGACTGGGGTGGGGGTGGGGGAGCCTGGAAACACATTTCTTGCCTTGGTTGTTTATTTGAATTTTTCTTACTATAAATATTTAAGGTGGTTTACTTTATTTTAATAATTTAATTTACCCCAAAGTCCCCAAGGTAATTTATTGGAGGTCTAGACATGTATTCTTGCCACTAGGACAAAGTGAGGCTTCTAAAACGATGGGCAGGCATGGGGTCCCCATGCAGACAAGGCAGCTCTGCTGCTGAGCTCGGGTCTTCTGGTCCAGTTTCGAGGGCCCCCTAGTAAAGCTGGAGCCCTGCAGCTTGCTCCCCAATTCTGCTGACCATCTGGCCTCAGAACACTGCCTTTCCTTCACTGCCCGGTACTTGGCCAACCCCCAACAGTCAGTCTGCAAACCCACACTGACAGGGTAGGGGGCGGCCAACGTCCCTACTTCCCAAACATTCTCCATCTGCCCTCTCATTTTGCTCCCTCCCTCTGAAACCTTTTTTTTTTTAATGAGTCAAACACAGATTACTAAGGCTCTATCAGGAGCGTGGAGATCTCTCCAAGTTCCCCAAGTGAGAACTCACAGGAAAACAGGACTGAACTTCAAGAATGTTGTTTATCGCAGCTTTGCACATGGGCCTGAGGGTGTCGGCCAGCCTGCCTCAGCTCTCCCACCTGCCAGCCTTCTCACCAGCCTCTTTCCTTAGCCTTATGGCCTCTCCTGGCCCCTCTTCCAGCCCCAGCTCCACTACCCGCGCTTCCCCACATCCTATGTGAGCTGCCTGAGCCGTCATGGCTCATTGCAGTGTGGTGGGAAAGGCCTCAGATGGCCTGTCCCTTGGTGCCAGTGACCCTGTATCGGTTGCACACATGCCCGCACACCCGCAGATGTGTGGACCTCCTGCCGCTGGCTGGGGGCCCAGAGTGGAAATAGCAGAATGAAGCAGCTTGTCTGCAGAATGCAGGAAGACCAAAAACCAGCAACTTCGTGAGTTTGCTCCCAGGACTCAAGAGACACCTCTGTGCTCGCATCTGTTCCTAGTCCTGCCCTTTCAGGGTCACCTGGACAGGTTACCCCAAATCCTTCATCTCCATTCCCTACGGGCAGAATGCGAGGGTCATGTCAGTCTGACCAGGCACTCTCTTGTGCCAGAGTGACTTGTGTGGGCAGATCAGGCAGGCCATTGGAGCATGGGCCAGTCTCCCCTGGGATGCTTCTGCTCCCACTCAAAAGGTCAGGGGGCCCCTCCAAGGTTATCTCCAGGTGACGGGACTCACACCAGGCCACACACCACCAGAGGCCTTCTGCCACCTCCCCAAGCTATGGAGGGCCAGAGAGGCTGTACTCCCAGCCTTGGGGAGAAATCCTCATGAGACCCGAACCCCGAGGCCTACGGACCACGGACCGCTCAGCCTTACCATCGTCCTCGTCCAACATTGTCCTTGCAATCTTCTTGTCTCAGCGCCTGGCCACCCTGCCCCCAGCTGGTGTCAGAGGCTCCAGATCTTGGTTTTCAGTAAAGTCCATGAGTGTCTACTTCCTGCATGCCTCTGTGCATGGCCACTCATCACTGTCCCTGCAGAAGCCTCTGGACGTGCGGCTTGAGGGGGTTGAAAACGTTATGTGTAAATATTGGTTTGGTTTGATTTTTAGCATTTTAATTAGTAATTGGTTGTGTTTTCTTTTTGGGGGTGGGAGGGTTGGTTTGTAAAAACTCTCTACTCTTTTGGAATGTAATTTCTAAGTTTGTTTGTTTCTTCAAATGCCTTTTAAGTCTTGATAACATTCCCAAAGCAGAAAACTGCCTGACCCACAGTGGGGATTCCCCTGGAGCCCTGGGGTTCCAGGAAGGAGCACTGCCCTTCTTCCCTTCTCCACCACTGGACTCCCAGCACCTTCCTCCTCTTCCTCCTCCCTAGCCTCCTCTATCTTTCTTCCTTTTCTACCATCTGCACTCTCTCCCACCAAAGTCCCAAGGAACCCTGGGGTCCTCTTCCCCTACAGATCACTGGGCTTGGATCTGTCGTGTTGGCACCAGTTGCTGGGAGGGAAGTGGTCAAGGTCAGGTTGCCCTGGTTGACCCTAAACTGGATGACCTCACGTTTCTTATGTCTGACCTCTTCCCAGAGCCAAACTAGACCCTCCTAGGGACCATGATGATTGTATTTGAAATGAAAATCAGACCACTTTGGCACATCATTGGTTCCTAGATCTTACGTGCAGAAGGCATCTGTGTCCAATCCCTGTCCCCCTTTCCCTCCCAGGTTGTTCCCCACCAAAGGCTGACTAATTTAAAAATACCTCCAAGAGGTTCTATGAACTCAAAGTGGGCCCCACCTCGTGGTCATCCCAGGGACACTCCTCTCCCAGCTGCTTTCCCAGCTGACAAAGGTAAAGGCCCAAAGACGTCACCCTTTCACATGCTGACTATCATGTGGTTCTGTCCTACCCACCCCTGTGCACCTTTCACGGCTTCATCACCCAGCCTGTTCTCCTCTTGCCCAGCCAGCTTCCAGGCTCTTCCTCCCTCTCCCCTCCCATCCAGGATGTCCCCCACCTTCCAACCTTACCAGCCCCCCAGACTCCCACTACCTCACTCATCCTAATAATCATCCCCTGCACACTCCACCTAGAGTACTCTGCTATCTAGAAATTGCCCTGTCCCACAGCTGTTTCAGACTTCTCAGGGACAGCTCTGGGAGGCAGCCGTGGCAGGACAGGATCAGGAAACTGAGGTGCAGGGCTCATCCCGGGAATACCTAACTGAGAGGTCATTGAGCCTAGACTAAGACCTGGGTCTATCGGATCCCCCAGCCTAACTCTGTCCTGCTTGTTGTGTAAACTCACTGCCCCACTGGGGACATTTTTATGTGGGTACAGGACACCTAGAATATACTAGTACCTTACCCAGACTTGAAACCATGCAACTATCACCACTATCCATTTCTAGAACTTTTTAATCACCCAGGCTGAAAACTACCCACTGAACAATAAATCACCTGCCCCCTCCCCAAGTCCCTGATAACCTCTATTCTACTTTCTGTCTCTATGTATTTGCCTCACCTAAGTAGCTCATGCAGGTAGAATCACACAATATCTGTCCTTTTGTGTCAAACCCCTTCACCTTTTTAGATGAAAAATTGGGCCCAGAGAAGAGAGTGGCTCACCAATGTCACACAGCTAACTAAAGGCAGAATCGGGACCAGAATGCTGGTTTCCTGACTTCTAGCAGATTCTGCATCCCTAGTGGTTAATGAAACCCCACTCTGCCATTCTTTGCTCTTGGTTGAACCCCTTCCTTTCTCTGGGCTCAGTCTATTTGCTCCCCTCCTCCCACGCATCCTCTCTGTCACCATCTTCCTCGAAAGCTTCCCCTCCTCCTGCCTCCTTTCCTTGGCCAGTTCCCACCAACAAACCAAGTGGCTCTGACCCATGACCAGGCTTTCCTCTTCTGGGCCCCAAGCTTGCTTTAACATCCGTCCCTCAGCCCTCCCAGAACAGCCTCTCCAGCTCTCTTCCCCTGCCGTGGACTTCCCCGGTACCTTAGCAACCCCTCTCTGCCCCCTCAGGCTGCCACTCCTGTGGAGTACTTGTGTCTGTGGTTGCCCAACTCCAGCGTTTACTGTCTTCTCTGATGATGTTTCCTGGGTTCTGTTTTATTTACTTCACATTTTCTCACACTAAGGGAGACACCTTTCCAACACCTCAGAGGACATCAGCCTGGCCAGCCCTTCTCACTGGGCTTGGCCCCTGTGACCTCCCAGCGCAGCAGGACATCCCATAGGCCCACCGTTGAGCCACATTATCTTCTCTGTCCTCAACCTCTGGACCCCATCACTGTCCACTCTTGTGTGTGGCAGGGGAGGGGGGGGACTTGAATTCCTCTTTCTGGGCTCCTGTACCCTGCCCAGTCCTGCCTAACCTTGTTTGTGAAGAAGATGCCGCCTGCTTGTGTTCTCTCCGTAGGTCATTCATCCATTGGTCTGTCCATTTGACACCCCAGTATCCTCTCTGCTCTCCCCTGGGCCTCACTGCCTTCAGAATTCCTTGTCCTGGCTTTACCCCTTGCGCCACCTAACAGTGTGTGAAGTTTGCAAAGTCCACAGACCCAAGAACCAAAGGGGACATGATGCTCGGCCTGCATTCCCTTGCCCAGGGCTCCTCCCCTCACTCTCCGTGGACCTTCGCCTATCCTGTCAGCCGTTTCCCTCCCTTTCTGCCCTTCACCAGCCCGTGGGACCTCAGGCCCTAAAGGAAGGAGCTCTGGTTTCCTCGAAGCATCCTTGAAGTGTTCCTGGGAATGGAACAGTTTTCCACAGAAACTGTTCCTGGGAAGAGGAACCTCAGCTGGGAATCTGAAGGCCCTGCCCAGGTCTGGGAAGAGCTCTAGTTGGTTCTCTGAGCCTCCCCATTCTATCATTTTATGATGAGCCCCAGGATAATCTCTAGGGCCCCAGAACATCCCTTGTGTTTTGGAATGCTACATCACCATACTCTGTCCCCTGGACCCTGGTATCCTGGCTCCTCTTTCTACTCTGCCTCTGATCTCTGTGCCTTAGTTTACTTCTCTGCACAGGGGGCTCACTGCAAGACAGTTTTAAGCAGCTTCCCAGGTATTTTGGGGCCTCTAAGGTTGGGCCTTGCCAGCTGTGGCCCAGCTCCCTGTCACTGCCTAAGGACACCAAGTCGCTAAGGATGAGGTGCCTGGAGGTTCTCAAAGCAGCTTGACCATCACCTGGGAACTTGACAGAAATACAAAGTACTGGGCCTATGCAAGACCTGCAGAATAAGAGATTGTGGAGTGGGGCTCAGTGAGCCCTCCAGGTCATTCTCATATACTAGGACTTGGCCAAATGCTGACCTACACGAGCAATCAGTGCGGCCTGGTGAGGGACTGAGGCTGGCCCAGACCAGGAACAGGTGGAAAAAACCAACTTCATCTGGATGGCTGAGAGATGGGGAACTCTCCTTACCCACCCTTCCCTGCCAAACAAAACAACTATGTCCTTTTCCTGGAAGCTGGAGGGCAAGGAGAAGGCTACAGTTTTCCTTTCCCTGCGTCTAGCTTTGTTCCAGTTTTCCTCACAAAAGGCCATGTAGGGTTGTGCTAGCCAGGCAGCCGGTGGGAGTCCTGGGGGGTGGGGCGGTGACAAAGACTCTGACCATGTATCCCTTGGTAACCTCATCACAGGCTCATGACCTCTCTTCAAGTAGTAAGAAACCTAACTCCACAAGGAAAGAAGCCTAAATCCCTAGCTCCTTCTCTTCCCCCTCCCACCTCCAGGGAGACTGAGTTGACAGTGCCAAAAACCAGCTCTAACCCCCAGCAGTTGGGGAAGAGAGCCAGAAACTGTCCTCTCCTCTTGGTCCCCCTCCCCAGCCCCTGCCAATACTGTGAAACCCCCTTCCTGCCCAGCCTGGTTTCTTGGTGAGGGTCCTGCCATCCTGGGCCCTAGGGGACCCCCGCAGGGAAAGGTCCTTGGGAGGGAAGGGACCAAGGGCATCCTTGGGCCAAACTGTCTGCCTCTCCTGTGCACTGTTCTCTCTTCCCCACTTCTGTCTTCAAAAGGCTCCTTCCCAAGATGGGTTGGGTGCTAGGACAACTGGCCCAATCCTGCAGCTCTCCCTGCCCCATCTTGTTTTGGGCATGAGAATAACTGTACAGTGTAAACTTACAAAAGGTTTTTAATGGTTGTAGATTGGAAATAAAGTATGTAATATGAACAGTTTTCATGGATTTGGCCTCCTCTCTAATTGCTCTTGCAGGGTGGATGGGGCCCCCATCAGATTTGAAACCTGACCTCCCACCCCCCAACACACACACACACACACACACACTCACACACACACACACAGCCCAGTTGCCTGGGAAGGAGGGAGCCCTGGGAATGCCACAGTCAGCTGGCTAGTTTGGGGTCACTAGGGGTTCTGGATACTGATTCCTTACAGCTCAGAGTCTCTTATGAAGTGTGATATGACCACTGAGAAGCTTGCAAAGTGTTGGAAAATGTTACGTTCTACAAAAAAAAAACTTCAAAAATTTATCATTAAAAAAACAGATCACTTTAGACATAGGTCAGTTATCTATTACAGCATAATTAATTGGCCCAGAACATTAATTAAATCACAGGTGCTTTCAATCAGGAATTTGGGAGCTAGGTAGTTGTGACTCAGTGTCTCAAAGTGGTTGCTATCAAACATCAATCAGGCTGTAGTCACGTGAAGGCTTGACTTGGGCTAGAAGATTGGTTTGCAAGGTGGCTCATTCATATGCTTGGCAAGTCAGTGATGGCAGGAGGAGGCCTCAGTTCCTCTCCACATAGACCATAGTGCTGCTTGAGTATCCTCACAACATGGCTGCTGGCTTGCCCTAGAGCAAGTCATCTATGAGAAAGCAGGGTAGAAGTCACAATGTCTTTTATGACTAAACTTTGAAAAACCACAGTCATTTCTGCAGTATCCTACTAGTTATACAGATCAGCTCTACTCGGTGTGGGAGAGGAACACACAGACCATGAACATCAGGAAGCAGGGATTTTTGGGGACCATTTTGAAAGCTGGCTATCATTTGAAAAATCTACATCTCCTTCCCTCTTTCTTGGGGGTGGGATATGTGGGCGGGGGGATAGCAATAACTAAGTTTGTGCTAGGCATTGAGAATGCAATAGACAGGCCTGAAAATGGACAATAGACAGGAAAGCAAATGTCAATGGCAGGGGGAACCCAGGGCGTTCAGGGAGCTAGGAGGAACTGGAAGACTTCACAGGAGGACATGTGAACTGGTACCCAAGGTAGAGATGTTGAATAAACGAAGGGGATAGTGGTATATTATAGGCAGGAGACTGGCAGGAGATGGCTCCAGGGTGAGGGAGTGCATGTATGAAAGCCTAGTAGAAAAACAGCAGAGCAGATCTGCGGAACCCAAAGGTTGTCACCAGAGTGAGGAGTGATGAAAAAGCCTGGGTCAGATCATGCGGTACTCTATGAGGGAAGAAATGTGCACATCCTTAGACTGTAGGAAGCCATGGGAGAAATAAAATCAGAGAAAAGACGGAGGATGTATTGGGTCTGGAATCTATGAAGCAATATTCTCATTGTGCCTCAGGATAACCAGCCCTGGCTGGGAACATTGTGTTCTATTCTTGGGACATTGACAAATGAGTTGAAAGAGGTGGGCAGGCATGGAAGGAACTGGGTGCCACTGAGCCCCAGAAAGTGATATTCTGAGAACCAAGAGCAAATTTCTGCTTTCAGATGGGTATTAGGGCCAGCAGGCTGCAACCACAGAGTGGAAAATTTCAGGAAGCCAGATTTCTACCTCCCATCAGAAAACCTTCCCAAGGACTGCAGCTGCTATGGAAGGATGACCACATTCCAGCTGCTCCTTGACTGGTCTTTCAGACTTTATGGACTGCTAATAATTCAACATTTGGTTTCAGATCCAAAGAAAGGACTGCATTTGCAAGGGGACATTTCCATGGCATCATGCCCTGCTGCTCCCCGGGGGCTCCCACGCCAACAAGGAATAGGGGAGTAGATATGATTGAGCTTATGGGAACACAGAATTTTCAGTCTGGAGCCTCTGAGAAGAATCTGAGAGAGATGAATTCTCAGCTGAGGTTTAAAATTGGGAGAATTTTGCAGGAAAAAGCTAGAATGGGCTTCCCAGGCAGAGGGGTACAGCTTGAGCTAAGGAGAAGGAAGAAGCAACAGGCGTTGGTGAGGAGCTACAAGCAATTTGGGGAGGGGGTGGCCTGCAATAAGGCTGCAGGAGAGTTCTTGAACTTTGCCAGTATTGAAGGGGTCACAGAAGGAGAAAAAGTGCTAGAGCAGGCGTGTGACAGAATAAAACTGTACAGAGATCCACTCCGCTCTGGGAGAGACACAGCCCACGTTTTTGCAGTTAACAATATAAAGGGAGGGTGGAGACCGTGACCTAACGACGGGTCAGACCATCAGATACCCTGTGATGCACCCTGTGATACCCTGTATTCCTTTGGGAAGAACCTCTCTGGGCCCACGCCTTGCCCCCCATCTCCAATGGACTCTGAGCGCGCCCAGACAAAAAGACGAGATGAGGTGGAGTCCGTAGGAGGGGACTCCGCGGGCGTGGCGTAGCTGGTGAAATAGTTCAGATGGCCGGGTCTGAATCAGTAAGGACTCAGAGAAGGCGGGTGGGGCCGGAGGGAGACAGGCCTAGAGGGTTGAACACCAGTTTACGCATGCGTGTCGAAGGAGGACGGCGTTCTGCGCATGCGCGCACGGACCTGGCGCCTGCCAACTGCGCAGGCGCCCTTGGTTGGCGGGACTTTAAGAAGCCGAGGCCTGGGTCGGGTCGCCGATAGCTGATGGCGTCCCAGGCGGGGGGGTAGTGGCAGCAGTGGCGCAGGACGTGAAAGCACGACCCATCATCGCGAAGAGTGATTTGCATGCTTTTATCTCCGGGACGGAGGCTGCCGGCTGGACTGGCATCGTCCTGAGGTCAGGAAGTCGCAGATCTCTCCGTGGACGCCGTTCGGCTCATCCCAGCTCCAGGTCCTTGCCCAGCCCAAACCGGTCGCCGCCCCTTGCAGAGCGGGGACTGGGGGATCCGGGGCCCTTTGGCCTCCTCCGGGTGAGAGGAATCCTAAAGGCGGGCGGCACCTCTCTCTCGGGGCCTGTGCAGAACGTTGTTCAAATTCCGCCTCTGCCCTCACACCTCCTAATTGCCCCCAGCGGGCAGGGCTTTTGCTCCTCTGAACCTCAGTTCCCCTATCTGCAGGGAGTATTTAATGATAGTATTTATATAGCCGTGGAAAGGATTCAGTAGGATAACGAGAATGATGCAAATAAAACGCCTGCGTACATACATACACGGATCGCGGCACATAACAAGCAGCTCAACAAATGACATCTGTTGCTGTTACTATCCAGGCTTGAATCTGTGATAAGGCGCTGCCTGTGGGGATCTAGATCCTTGACCCGCCCCGTTCTGTTACCTTTCCCAGGCTGTCCCCCCCCCTATATATTCATTTCTCTTTATTTAGAGTCCCTCCTCCTCAAACAGATTTCTGCTGGGAGGGAGGGGTAAGCGTGGAAGATGCAGAGACGCCTCAGTCATGTCCTTCCTTGCCTTCTTCCAATTGTCTGTGACAGCCACTAGGACTATAAATACAGTCTGGCTGGGGAGACAGACACCTAAACACACTTTACAGTGCTAGGAAGACTAAGGGGTGGAGCAACCAACTTTGCCTGGAGAAGTGGTTTGGAAAGCTTCACATTTGAGCTAGGTTGGGAAGGGTGAATAAGTCTTACATTACAGGCAGGGTGTATGTAGAGATTCGAAAGTGATGCAGGGAATGGGGGTGGCAGGAGAGAGCAGGGATGGGTAGGTTTGGACTAGTTAATGAAAGATGTTGAGTATACTGGAAGAATCTCTGGTGCTGTCTAAAGAATGGATTGGCGAGGAGCAGTGCTGGATCTTGGAAAAGTAGTGGAGAGGCTGTAAGATTGATTATTCAGGGGAGGGGGAGGCAGATGGTGGAAGTTCTGAGACCTGAACTAAACTAAGAACTGGAAGTGGAGAAAAGCTTCCCAGAGACTGTTGGAGATAGGATGGACAAGACTTTGGATGTGGAGATTAAACATGAGAAGTAAAGGATGATGTGATTTTTCTAGTTTGGAAGACCTTGTAGGTCATAATACAATCTAGGATACGAGGGACTAGTTAAATAATTGGGAAATAAAGGAGGGTACATGTTAAGCGAGACATGAGTATTTCTGACGATGACTTCTGTAGAGATTCAGTACAGGAGGTGATGATTGTCTGATAGTCTCTGGAGGAGGTGGAGGAGGTGGGACTGCGCTGGGCCTTGTTAGGTAGGTAGTATTTCATGGGGCAGAGATGAGACTGAGGCTGAAATGTGAACAGATTACCTTGTTTTCCTATCTTCAGGGTTCTTCACCCAGGATGACTACAGTAATTAGATCGGAGACTATAGAAGGTAAGTACTGTAGTAAAATTGAGGCCCTCTGGCCTTGGGTTCATGTTCCTCAGCTATACACAAATGCTTTCCTAGCCCCTGGTGGATTTGAAATCACATCTATGCAGAGATGCTTCCTCACTGTTTCTATGATCTGGGACATACATTTTCTTTCTCTACCTTTTTGCTCAGATGCATCATTGTGGTGGGTTTGATTTTGTATTTTGACTTTTTCATAACAAGTGCTAGAAGAGGAACCAGTGACATCTAAGACTCATGATTGTCCACTGGAATCGGATCCCGTCCCTGTGGAAGTGTGTAGCAAATCACCTGGTTCCCTGGAGATGACTCAAGGCGTTTCCGAGGAAAGAATTCACCTTGGCTCTAGCCCTAAAATGGGGGAAAGGTGTGATCTTGGCCACCAGGAAGGACTTCAGTCTGGGTCCCTTCATTTGTCCCCCCAAGAGCAATCTCCTGATCGTCAAGACAAGCGTCAATCTTGGCGGCGAGCAAGTATGAAAGAAATGAGCCGGCGGAAGTCACTGCCTGCCTTTCATCAGGGCGTCACAGGTGGGGTGCTGTGTACTTAAGACAGGAGTTCCAGCTCAAATAAGAGGTAGTGAGGTATGGCAGAAAGAGTGGAGGAGGATTGACTGGGCTCTGCTACTTGTTTTGTGACTGAGCAGATCATGTCACCTCTGTCAACCTCTGTTTCTTCATCTGTAAGGGGGATAGTCTAAGATCCTAAGTACTACTGTCAAACACCTCGTAAGTGTTCCATACGATTGCTATTACATTAGCAGCTGCCTGTTGTAATCTCCATCATGAGCAGAAATTCTAGTTTATAATTGTTCAACACTCACCTCTGCTAGGAGGAGAGGTTTTAAAGATTTCTTTGTATGGCTCTCTGTTATTTCCTAAAGTGAAACAGAAGGTGGGTGGGTTGCTGCCTAATTATAGGCTTTATAACTGAGAATATCTCAGAGGTAGGGTGCATATAAAAATATCTTGGTGAAAACTAAGTTTTAAACATGCTGTATTTGAATGTGATTTGTGTGAATTTACAATAATAACTACATCTCAGTAAGCACTGAAGTACAAGATTTAATGTGGAAAGTCTAGCACATTTCAGGAACTTACTAGTTGTGTGACCTTGAGCAGATTACTTACGCTTCTTTGCCTTACAGTCCTTATCAGTAAATGGGATGAAATAATACCTATCTTACAGGGTTGTGTGAGAATTAGATGAATTGATACATAACACAGTTCTTGGCATATAGTAAGTGAATAGCTCCAATGTTAAGCTATTGTGATTATTTTAAAGATATTCGCTCACTTCCAGATGGCCTGATGTCTAGAAGGAAATCTGGCCAAGAACAGCCATTTAGCGTATTGCTGCCACAATTGTGCTCGTGCACTTCACTCTGTAGGTGTGCCAAGAAAATAGCAGCAGTTCCCTAAGATTACCCCTATCTTTATCTTTGTTCTAGGGCCTGCAAATCTAAAATTCTGTACAACAGGTCACTGATGTAATAAAATTGGTTATCTCCTGGTTATTCCTGGCCACTTGCCAGGTTTCTTTGGTTATAGGCAGAAGGTATCCTGTTTCTCTTTACTAACAGCAATGAGAAATAATTAGGAGGCAAAAGAACTAAAAACACAGCCAGCTGAAGCTGGAGGATAAAAATATACGTACCTCAGACTTTCTTTGCTGTATAATAATTGATGGTTTTAGATGGACATAATTGAAAAAAAAAACAGTATCTACATCTTATAGTCATTTGAGTATTCAGTGGCATAATTATATAAAAATCCCCCTCCAATTCAGTGGGACTCACCATGTGACCTTGGGCAGCAAGTTACCTGTCATCTAGCTTTTGTGCCTCAGTGTCCTACTTTGTAAAATGGAATTGATAAGCTAATTGCCTTCAGTTTTAATGAGGTGCACATTGATGAAATGCCTTTTGTATAACAAGTGTTCAGCAAATTACTATTAATATAATTAGGTCATTATAGAAAGGCAGCATGCTCCTGCTGGGAAAATACATTTTCTTTGGTGGTAGACTTGGGATTGAATTCTGGTTCCAACAGTATCTGGCCTCCAGCAGGTTATCTGCCGTCTGAGCTTCAGTTTTCCCATCTGTAAAATGGAGTTCATAATTTACAAGACAGTGTATTTAAAGCACACTGCAGGGTCACATGGCTGACTTACTTGGTAGAGCATGTGACTTTTTCTTATTTTAAATAAGATTTTATTTATTTGCAAGAGAGACAGAAACAGAATTAGCAGTGGGGAGGAGGAGGGGGAAAAGCAGATATCCCGCTGGGTAGGGAGCCCCATGGGGTTCTGAGATCCTGACCTGAGCCGAAGGCAGATGCTGAGCCACCCAGGCACCCCTGTTTTTTATTATTTTTGATTTTATTATTTTTTTAAAGATTTAATTATTTACTTGAAAGAGAGATCTTGAACATAGCCTGGGCAGGGGCAAGAGCAGAGGGAGAGAAACTCAAGCAGACTTTAGCTGAACATGGAGTAGGTTGCAGGGCTTGATCCCACTATTTTGAGATCCTGA
This sequence comes from Spilogale gracilis, assembly GCA_004023965.1. Lineage (NCBI taxonomy): Eukaryota > Metazoa > Chordata > Mammalia > Carnivora > Mephitidae > Spilogale > Spilogale gracilis. The sequence goes on along the minus strand of PITA01002249.1, from coordinate 41,574 downwards.
CCTGAGCCAAAATCAAGAGTTGAACATTCAACTGAGCCATCCAGGCACACCTAATAGACGAGATTTTAATGTAATCCATAAAAGGTTCTCAATAATTTTTTTTTTAAGATTTTATTTATTTGATAGAGAGAAACACAGCCAGAGAGGGAACACAAGCAGGGGGAGTGAGAGAGGGAGAAGCAGGCTTCCCACCAAGCAGGCAGCCCTATGTGGGGCTTGATCCCGGGTCTCTGGGATCATGACCTGAGCCGAAGGCAGTCGCTCACCCAACTGAGCCACCCAGGCGCCACCTCTTAATAACTTTTTAAAGTTAGTACCCTAAACTGATAAATTTGATTTTTTGGTGATTCTAAAACAATTAGATATATTGTATACGAATTCTCCTTTTAAGTAGAAAAAGCTGCCTAGGTATTTTTGTCTGAGGTTAGACCCCATCAAAAGGAGAACAATTTTCTTTTTTTTTTTTACTCTATTGTTGGTATCTAGCTCCTTACATGTGATATTTTATGTTAGCACTCAGCAGATCCATCAGTGCCAACTTAACAGAAAGCAAACGGCTGGTTGCTCTATTGCTTTCCAGTTTCCAGGTAAGATTCTTGGGATTGAGAAATGCTTTTCTTTTTTCTTTCTTTTTTTTTTTTTTTTTTTTTAAACTGTTACTGTGACAGCTCCAAAAAGAGATCAATAGTGTATCAGTTAAGATTAAAAGATGTTTCTCTCTAGGTGGGATTAATTTAAAAACCAGATGTAATCCCAGCAGCAACTGATTTGTCTCTGGACTAGGCTCTACCAATCCCACCAGCGCTGCTGCTACTGCTAACCAAGCAGCTGGCAGAGATTTCCTCAGTCTAGTATATTTTGTCCATTGGCAGTAAGTGATGGGAATTTAAAGTTGGTGAAGGTCAATATCTAAGTCTAAACAGACATTTGAGGTCTGATGACGTACTGAGTGGAAATTATATGGCTAACTGGTGATTACCTTAGTTTAGAGAAGTCATTTGTGTTAATTAAATTACCATGTGTCTCTGAACCAAAAATCAAAATATGTAGTCTGATCAAAGAGATTTTTCCTGATCAACTTATTTGTCTATATGAAAAGTCTTAGGTGTAAAAATTAAATCATGTCTATTTTCACATTGATTAAACATATGAAATTACATGAACTCAGGACTGGCCTGGAAAAACTTGGTTGTTGTACTGAAAATGCTTTCCTTTATTTAGTTCTCTGTCCAGAGACTTGAACCTTTCCTAAAGGACACTGAGGGCTTCAGCCTTGAAAGTTTTAGAGCCAAAGGTAAGTTGCTAAGAATAGATGAGTAAGCTTTGGCCTTTGGCTTTGCCTTCTGTTCAGGTCAATTGAAGCCCCACTTTCAGGACCTGCATTTATAGGAGCTGCTGCCTCACAAAACCAGCCCCCCCCCCCGCATATTTTAGAATTGTGTTTAAAAAAGTAAGAATATATGCTTATGACATTCAGAAGGTATAAAAGTGAAAAGTAAGCCTGCCTCCTACCCCAAGCTAGTCCAGTTCCTCTCTACCAAGCCCTCCACAGCCCTCAGCTTCCTGTGGATTATTAGAGATCTTTTTGCATTTCCAGTATTTTTACGTGAATACCAAATGAACATACACTCTCTGCACTATTCTTTACCTTGTCTTTTTTTTTTTTAAGATTTATTTATTAATTTTAGAGAGGATGGGTAGGAGGGAGTGGGGGGAAGGGCAAAGGATGAAGGAGAGGGAAACTCAGGCAGACTCCGTGCTGAGTGGAGAGCCCAACATGGGGCTCGATCTCATGACCATGAGTGAAACCAAAAGTCAGACCTTTAGCTGACTGTACCATGCAGGCATCCCTTACCTTGTTTATTCAGTTTTTTGAGAGAGCATGAGCAGTGGTTAGAGGCAGAGGGAAGGGGAGAAGCAGAAGCAGACTCTTATGCTGAACAGGCAGCATGACGCAGGGACTGGATCCCAGGACCCTGGGATCATGACCTGAGCCAAGGGCAGACACTTAACTGAGCCATCTGGGTGCCCCTTGTCTTTTTTTTTTTTTTTTTAAACAAACAATTTGTCTTGCACATTGTTCCATATTGCACAGATAGAACTGTTTTGACATTTTAGTAGCCATATAATATTTCACTTTATCAATGTTGCATATATGATTTAACCAGTTTTTTTACTGATGGGCTGTTAAGGTTGTTTCTAGTATTTTGCTATTATAATAAATAGGGTAATGAATTCCTTTTTACACAAGCCTTTTGGCATGTACACAAGTAAAAATAAGATAAATTTCTAGAATTGGAATTACATAGACCAAATAAAATGTGAGAAATTACCAGATTGCCTTCCAGAGAGGTTGTATCAATTTATTCTCTCACCAGCAATATATTCAGATACCTATATTTTCATGCTCACAACAGTTTTATCAAACAATTCAGATTTTTTACTATTCAATAGGTGATAAAAAGTATTTTCTTTTTTTTTTATAAATTACATCTGTTTTCAGAACCTTTTTTTTTTTTTTAAGATTTTATTTATTTGACAGAGAGAAACACAGGAAGAGAGGGAACACAAGCAGGGGGAGCGAGAGAGGGAGAAGCAGGCTGCCCGCTGAGCAGGGAGCCCGATGTGGGGCTCGATCCCGGGATCCTGGGATCATGACCCGAGCCAAAGGCAGACGCTTAATGACTGAGCCACCCAGGCACCCCTAAAAGCATTTTCTAGTTTTAATCTGTGTTCCTTTTTCTTTCAAAGACGATTAGCACTTTTTCATATTTTTTAGAACCATTTGTACTTTATTTTCTGTGTATTGTTTGTGTCCTTTGTTCATTTTTTTTAAATCAATATGTGTTGATTGGGATAGTTTGCCCCTTATCTTAATTCATCAAGGTGCTTTTAGCATTGCTTCTTTCTGAAGGAGCATTCCTCTATAAGCCTTGCTTTTCCTCCCACAGGCTGGCAAAGGACAGTGCCACAGCCAACACACAAAACTACTGATTGTGCATGGCTAGGAATGGTGTGATTTTGTAGCATCCTGTGCACTTCACATCCATGAAGTAGGAGCTAGGGCTCTGCCCCAGGCACTTCTTGTGCTTCCTTTTCTCTTCTAGGATGGATGGAAGAAGTCTTTTTTTTTTTTTTAATATATTTATTTGTGTTTATTCATGTAATTTCTCTCCCTCCATGGGGTTCTAAACTCTGTAAGACAAGAACAAAAATGTTTTTATTGTCCACTAATCTACCCAGGCACTGTGCCAAGCACAAAGACAGGACCCACTGATTTTTGATGGATAGATGAATATGGGTTCAGTGTATGCAACAATGCTGGAGTGCACTGAGAGACCTGGTTTCAAATTCTGACTCTAGCATTTATTGACTCTCTCTCTTCCTTCCAGGTCCTTTTCCTTGTCTGCAGAATATTGTGATAGTATTTCTTTCTTTTTTTTTTTTTTTATTGTTACTTAAAATTTTTTTTCCCAGTGTTTCAAGATTCATTCCCCATTCCCCACACCCAGTGCTCCACATAATAGGTGCCCCCAGTACCCACCACCAGGCTCTCCCATCCACCCCGCCCCCTCCTTCCAAGTCCCTCAGTTTGTTTCTGTGTCCAAAGTCTCTGTTGTTTCGTTTCTCTCCCTGGATTACCCTAGGAAGAGGTCTTTTGAGAGAGGATATTCTTGTGGGGAGGTCAGCACCGCTGGAAAGACTCCTTTATTCATTTTTGAAAATTGGGATGTTGGCTTTTCTTTTTTTACATTGATTTGTGGGAACTCTTTATTCATTAAGGAAATTAACTGTTCATCTGTGATAGAAATAACAAATATTCTTTGGTATCCATTTTCAACCTTCTAGGAGGTAGCATTTACAGTATAACTACATAATCATCCCGGGTCAGAAATACTCAATGTTATCCACGTAGAAGACCTGGAAAATATATGATAAACTTATTTATCTTGGCATTGGACCATCACCATAATTAGAGTAGATATGGTAGCTGTTTAACATCTGCTTTCCCCTCTGCATTTCTCACCTGAGTGCAATTGCAGATTCTTTCAAGTCAAAGCAGAGACCGGTTTTTTTGCCTTATGGCCATACTTCTTTATTCTCCTTTAACATTTTTCATTACGCCCCTGCCTGTTGCCTGACTTCTGTAACATGTTCTTCCTTTTCAGTGCCACCAGTTGAAATTTCTTGAAAGAATGTCAGTGCACATATAACTTTTAACTAGTTTTCACCAGTCAAGTATGAAACATGCTGTCATAAATGTCATAAAGGGGAGCTGTCTTCCATTTTATCTGTACCTACTCAAAGAAAAAATGGAATCCTTTTGCACATTTTTATTTGTTTTTTTTAATTGTATTTATTTATTTGACAGAGAGATAGATCACAGGTAGCCAGAGAGGCAGGCAGAGAGATGAGGAAGCATGCTCCCTGCTGAGCAGAGAGCCCGACGCAGTCCTCGATCCCAGGACTCTGAGATCATGACCTGAGCCAAAGGCAGAGGCTTAACCCACTGAGCCACCAGGCGCCCCTCTTCATATTTATACTACTGCTTTGAATGGGTGATAGGGCCAGAATATAACAGGAGACCCTAGAGCTGAGACCCACCTTGAGTGTATGCCATCAGCTTGCTGTGAAAATTCATATTCTTTTTATTTTAGAACATGTACTTTTTCCCCCCCTCTAGCGTCTTCTCTTTCTGAAGAATTGAAACATTTTGCAGAAAGCCTGGAAAGTAATGGAACTCTACAAAAATGTTTTGAAGATTCAAAAAGGTATGTATAGTTCCCCTTCTCTCCTAAATTATAATTGAATTAAGACTTTTCATTATAATTTGTTGTTTATTCACTCAAACATTTATCCAGCATCTTCTCTACACCAGGCTCTTTTAGATGCTAGAGACAAAATGATAGGTAAGTCAAGCAAGGTCTTTCTCATGTATTTTAACAGGAGAGACAATCAAATACCTAGAAAATAAGGATTTCAGGGCGCCTGCCTTCAGCTCAGGTCATGATCTCAGGGTCCTGGGATCAAGGCCCACGTCAGGCTCTCTGCTCAGCAGGGAGCCTGCTTCCTCCTCTCTCTCTGCCTGCCTCTCTGCCTACTTGTGATCTCTCTCTCTCTCTGTCAAATAAATAAATAAAATCTTAAAAAAAAAAAAGGATTTCAGGTAGTGATGATCTAAGAAGTCGGTAGCTATGATAGTGACTTGAGAGAGTGGGCAACTCTATTTAGTGTTCAGAGAAGACCTGTAAGACCTGAGTGGTGGGAAGGAACCATCCATGCAAAGGTGCTAGCAATACAAGTTGGTGATAAACTTATGTTCTTCAGCTGTTGGCAAGCAAGAATGTTAGAAGTTTTTAAATCCCAGCCCCAAACTATAGTTCCTCTATAGGGGCAGGGCCTAACCCTCTAGGAGTTTCTACCTTGTAACAGATCATGTCACTTGGGCCAACCTCGTAAAACAGTTTTGACTTCATAAAGGTCTGCTTTCCTACAGATTGTTAGAATTAACATTGCTGGGGGGCGCCTGGGTGGCTCAGTTGGTTAAGCGACTGCCTTGGGCTCAGGTCATGATCCCGGAGACCCGGGATCGAGTCCCACATCGGGCTCCCTGCTCTGCGGGAAGCCTGCTTCTCCCTCTCTCACTCCCTCTGCTTGTGTTCCCTCTCTGGCTGTGTTTCTCTCTGTCAAATAAATGAATAAAATCTTAAAAAAAAAAAAAATTAACATTGCTGTCCAGGAAATGAAAAATATGCTGGCTCAACATAGTATCTATTTTTTAATTAATTTTTATTTTTCCCATAACCCCGCCACCCTATCCCCTCCACCCCCCAGCAACCCTCAGTTAATTTCCTGAGATTAGGGTTTGTCTCCCTCCCCAGTCCCATCTTGTTTCAGTTTTTCCTTCCGCCCCATGAACCACTGCCTAACTTGTCTTTACCAGGCAGAGTACCAAGTACATTTGCAGAATTTTGGCATTTTCAGTGCCCTACTGAGCTGAGACATTGGTGTAAGTGAACATAACCCTTGTCCACTGAAAGCATCATTTTGAGTGGGAAGATAAGGTAGTCATGTAGTATTGTTGGGCCTTAAAAGATGACTCAAAAAGAAGAGACTCAGAAATGATGTGAACATGGGGCACCTGGGCAGCTCACTCAGTTGAACATCCAACTCTTGGATTCCACTCAGGTCCTGATCTCATGGCTTGTGAGATCAAGCTTTGAGTCAGTCTCCATGCTCAGTGGGAGTCGGCTTGGATATTCTCTCTGTCCCTTCCTCTGCTCATGCTTTTTCTCTCTCTCAAATAAATAAATCTTTTTTAAAAATGTGAATGAAAGTTTGGAGATGGAAAATTCCAGATGTTTGTCACACTGAGTGAGTTTATATGGGGCAGAATAGGTGAAAGGCAACAATTAGAATCAAAATTAATGAGCTGGTTGGAGCCAAAACAGCCTAAAGAGCCCAAGAATAAATATTTGTTGAAAGATGAATTCTGAACATCTTTTACTGCCATTAAGATTATGTAAGGCATCTTATTAAAAGCAAGTGCCCGGGCGCTTGGGTGGCTCAGTTGGTTAAGCAACTGCCTTCGGCTCAGGTCATGATCCCGGAGACCCGGGATCGAGCCCCACATAGGGCTGCCTGCTCGGCGGGAAGCCTGCTTCTCCCTCTCTCACTCCCCCTGCTTGTGTTCCCTCTCTAGCTCTGTTTCTCCCTGTCAAATAAATAAATAAAATATTTAAAAAAAAAAAAACCAAAAAAAAAACAAGTGCCCTTGTGGGATGCCTGGGTGGCTCAGTGGGTTAAGCGGCTGCCTTTCGGCTCAGGTCATAATCCCAGGGTCCTGGGATTGAGTCCCCCATCGGGCTCCTTGCTCAGCGGGGAGCCTGCCTGACAAATAAATAAAATCTTTAAAAAAAAAAAGAAAAAAAGCAAGTGCCCTTAAGAGATTTATGTTGATCTTACAATCCTATCTGTATTCCAGAAAAGCATCAGATTTGTCTCTGGAAACATCAGTGGCTGAGATGAAAGAATACATAACAAAGTAAGTGAAAATGAGTGATTCTTTTTTGGAAAATCTAAATTTTGGGGGGAAAATAACTGGTCAAAATGGATAGTAAACATCCCATTCAGAGTCTCAGTTCCAGTGTGTCAACACCAGAATTTAAAAAGCTGCATATTGGGGGATCTTGTGGGCTCTATTCATGGCCAGTTTCATAGAGTGAAGTTGAGGGAATAAGGATGTTAATTTGATTTTAAGAACTTATGTTTGATTTGATTAAATTAATATCCTCTGGATCAGTTGAGCTTTCTAAATATTTAATGACCTTTTTATTTGCATCTTAGAACCAGAGTAGACACCCAAGTTACTTATTGTTCCCCTGAGTGATTCAGAATGAGATAATCAAAAAGTAACTGATTATTTTTTTTCCTAATTCTGTAGATTTTCTTTAGAACGTCAGTCTTGGGATCAACTCTTGCAGCATTACCAGAAGGAGGCTGAAGATACCATATCCAGGTTAGATACATGATTGAAAATAGGAAGCTATCTTTTTACCTTGTGGAATTTGATTTTTTTTTTTTAAGATTTTTTATTTATGTATTAGAGAGAGACAGTGAGAGAGGGAACACTAGCAGGGGAAGTGGGAAAGGGAGAAGCAGGCTTCCCGATGAGCAGGGAGCCCCATGCAGGGCTCATTCTCAGGACCATGGGATCACTACCTGAGGCAAAGGCAGATGCCTAACAACTGAGCCACTCTGAGCCCTGGAATTGATTTGAATTGATTTCAGTTCTGTTAGCATAAATTGAAAGATGAATCCTTTTTCATAGGCCAATCAACTCATCAAAGCTCTATAAAATATGTATTAGCACTTCAAGACTGTAAATGGAGAGTTGGGGGAAGGGCAGGGAGAGTGTCACTATTTTCAGTCAACAGAATTGCTTCTGTTCTGTGTCCTTGGGTGCTTTTGCACATCCTTGGTGAGGCAGGAACGTCTCTGCCCTGAACCGGGCCACTCAGAGTTGAGCCAAAACCTTGGTCAGGGCACATCAGTTTGCATATGGCCTTCAAGCTGCAGGTATGGGAGAGAACCCAGGCCAGGTCCTTTGTAATGCAAAGACAAAAAAGGGGGTGATAAAATAGGGCGGACAGAAGAGAAAGGATCTTTGTTTGGGTCCTAAAGGCATAAGAAAATGAGAAAGTGCTAGACTTTGATTTAGTTGACCATCTAAGTCAGTGATTTTTTTTTTTAAGATTTTATTTATTTATTTGACAGAAATCACAAGTAGGTAGAGAGGCAGGCAGAGAGAGAGGAGGAAGCAGGCTCCCTGCTGAGCAGAGAGCCAGATGTGGGCCTCCATCCCAGGACCCTGAGATCCCAGGACCCTGAGATCATGACCTGAGCCAAGGCAGAGGCTTTAACCCACTGAGCCACCCAGACGCCCTAAGTCAGTGATTTTAAGCATTTTTCCCCCAACAGAATCTCAGCTAGAAACCCAAATATAAAACGTTAGCTAAAACCCTAACTGCAGAAGTGGCCTCTTAGTAGAGAGGTGCTTTTGGGAACATGGTTTGAAAACTTTTGCAATCCAGGCACTGATGGTTACCAGTTACTTTATTTGCCCCTTACATGTTCTGTTTATGAAGATAGGTAAAATATAAGATGGCAGCTTCAGAATAAGAACTTTTGATGTGGCATAGATTATTGGTTAAGAGGAATACTTCTGGAAGCAGATTGTCGCTGTTCAAATACTAATTATGCCTTCATTTTTTGTCCTTTGTCAAGCTACTTAGTCTCTAAGCTTGAAGTTCCTCTTGAAAACGGGGATGGTATTAGTACCTTCCTCACTGGGTTATTGTGAGTGTTAAATGAGGTGAAATGGAATGTGTTTAGCAGGATCTGGCAGTCAAGAAATTGTAGGAGTGATTGTTGTTAAAGAGTCCACAGTTTTCAGGAACTCTCCATATTCAGTTATTTCAGATAATTGAAGTGGCCCAGCATTTTTTTAGAAAAGATCGTAGACATGGGTTTCAGGGAAAGACATGGGAAGGCAAGCTTTGGCTCTATACTTCACATGTAGTCGATTTTGTAAATGGCCCTTACTGTTAGGTGGAATCTACTGATATGAAGGTTCTGGCTGGAGTCTATTGGCATAAGTATGTTAACAGTGGAATAATCATTTCAGACTCCCTTGTTAATAAGAGAGCCTATCTGCAATAGAGTGAAAGAATATTGGTTTAGGTTAATAAGGCCTTATTGGAGACTTTTTCCCTAGGTTGTCTTACATATCTTCCCCCCCAAAACAATTTTAAAAATTCCTTGAGGGGCACCTCGGTGGCTCAGTCTGTTAGGCTTCTGCCTTTGGCTCAGGTCATGATCTTAGGGTTCTGGGATCGAGCCCTGCTTAGTGGGGAGTCTGCTTCTCCTTCTCCCTCTCCACTCTGCTATACTCTCTCTCAAATAAATAAATAATATAAAACTTTAAAAAAAGATTCCTTGAACATTCTTTTTCTTTTTTTTTTTTTTGTCCAGAGGATCAGCTGAAACCAAAGTTACTGAAGTTGAAGTGGAACCTGCCACATATCTTGGATCTTCCCAGAGTGAAGTCCTTAATACAAAGCCTGACTACCAAAAGATATTGCAGAACCAGAACGAAGTCTTTGGTTATATGGAGCTGGTGGTAAGTTGGCTCATGTTAATTTCGTTATTTAGCTTTTCTATGTTGTCCTTGGAAGAATATGTGTAATGAGATAAGTATATTCTGCTCCTACCTTGAGGAAGCATGGAGAGACAATAAAATAAGTATGTGGTGATAAGAGCCAATAAAGCAGGGTAAAGGAGGTAGTGTAGAGGAAGGGCAGCAGGTTTCTGTATAGAACAGTTGTTGGTGGTCCTTCTCAGGTGCCTTTTTTTTTTTTTTTTAAGATTTTATTTATTTGACAGCACAAGCAAGGGGAGCTGTAGTCAAAGGGAGAGGGAGAAGCAAGCTCCCCACTGAGCAGGGACCCCAACGCAGGGTTTGCTTCCAGGACCCTGGGATCATGACCTGAGCCGAAGGCTTAACCGATTGAGCCACCCAGGCACCCCGCTAAGGTATCATTTTAACAGAGACTTGAAAGAAATGAGGAAGTGAGCCATGAGGCCATTTGGGAGAATAGTATTGTATCACTCCCAAGTATCGACAGGAAGCAGATGCACTTGGTAAAGGCTAAGGAGTAATATATAAAAAATGGGTATTGAGAAAACCACAAGGATTAGTGAAGTAACCTAGGACTTAGAGGCAGCTGAACTCTTAACTATCCTTGGGCCTAAAGGACGGAGGGGAGGAGCAGTCACTGTGGTACCAGAGGAAGAAAGTTATATAGTGGGTTGCTTTGAGAGAGCCATGACCTTCAGTTGAGAGACAAAACTAACTCAAGATGACCCTTTCAGCAAACCTAAGTATGTGGTGATAAGAGCCCCACTTGGGCTCCCTCTTGGCTATACCTGCCCAGACACCAGAGGACATGGAATCCTGTTTGAAGTTATGTGTGGCAACCCTCAAGGGCATAGAGCAACATGGAGAAGTGCAGAGTGTGAATCTGGGGGAGCAAATAAAATGTGTGGCACAAGCATTCCAGGTTAAAAAGAGCAAAGGCAAAGCGCCTGAGCAGGAGCTCGCTTGTCCTTTTTTGGACAAGGAGGCCAAGGACCCTTATAGCTCACAGCCGTCTTTTATGTACAGATGGACGAACTGCAAGGCTCAGTGAAGCAGCTGCATGCCTTTATGGATGAAAGTACCCAGTGTTTCCAGAAGGTGTCAGTCCAGCTCGGTGAGTGTGTGTCTTCTGGGGACTGAAGCTTGCACTATTTTTTAATATGATAACCCTTTATGTACAAACTGCCCTTCAAAGCATATAGTCTCAGAGAATAAGGCTTGTAGGAGATGATTTTCTCCCCTCAAAATAATTATTATGCTGTGGGTACTCAAAGTTGATGGGAGATTTCTAGATGTAAATTCCACAAAAACACAGTAGACTGAAAATTAAATCCCCACAAACCGTGTTGTTTTAGTAAATCCAAGCTTTTAAATACCCATTGCCATTTTCCTCTTCATTCTTCAAGAATCCACTGACACTGACATTACTTCCCTGTTGCTTTTCCTTGGCCTCCTCCAGTCCTAAATTATTTGATATATATATGTACATTCATTTTCTCATTACATTGTATTATGGTTGTGGTTGAAGCTGGCTTTTCTGCCAGAATGCTATCTCCTTGAGGACAGAGACTCTCTTGTCATTGTAATGCCCTTCAGTGTCCGACAGTGTCCATCAACAAGTTTTCAATGAATGCTATTTTGAATTCAATTGAAATTTACTTTTGTCTTTCCTCCCTAGGGAAGAGAAGCACACAGCAATTAGATTCCTCACCAGCTCGAAAACTCCTCAAGCTTCAGCTACAGAACCCACCTACCACACATTGCTCTAGGTCTTATCAGTGACTTCATGTAGTTTTCCTGCACAAAGTGTTCCAGAGGAGAGAAATAGAAAGAGTGCCCCAGAGCATGGCAACTGCATGGCAGTCTGAGCTGGTGATAGCTGCCCTGTTGCCTTTGAGGATAACTGGCTAAAGTAGAGCCTTCAGGTTTTTGTTGTTGTTGTTGTTTTGTTTTTTCAAAAAGTGACAGAATTTATGCATCTGTAAGAGTCTAGTGTAGACAATTTTTCCAAGAATGTGTAAAATGCTTGTAACTTCTATTGTGGAATGACCTGGAGAACTAGTAAACCATTCTTTTTTTTTTCTTTTTCCTTCTAATAGCCCATTCTTTTAAATATTCCTCATGGTCAGCAAGCTTCATCTTGTGATGTTTTTTAGGTTTTGAAACAGTCCAAAGTCTTTTAGGACCAAATCCAAATCCAGGGAAACATTTTAGGGGTCAAGTTAAGTTCTGTAAAGGAATAGGACTGATTTTCTAGTGTGGCCCTGAAGGTGATTTTTGGTAGAGGAATTTTGAGTGTTGTTTGCATCATGTGGATAAATGTGTATCACTTTACATGATGCCCGAATTAAAGGAAATACCACTCATTCTCTGTCTAGTTTCTACAGTGTGCTTTAGGTTTTAATATTGAGTTGACATCCTAAATCCTGGATTCATGGCAGGAAGGACTAAGTACTGTTTTTCATCGTTCTCTGTTTTTAATAATTTGCAGTATAAAATCGCACATTATTAAACATTTTCTTTTGTCTTTGTGTGTGTGTTGAGCATATAAAAAAAAAATTTAAGGCAGTGAGGGCTTAGCAGAAAATAGGATTCTTTGCCAAGGTGCTAAAGAGAACAATAGTGTGGAAATATGCTTCAACATTAATTACCAAGAAAACACCAACTAATTTATTATCAATGTTTCTTATTCTCTGATCCTCCTAATACCTAATACTCAGTCATAATCTTAAGTCTTAAACCTTGGCCTAAGTACCAATTAGTGAAAGGTGCTATCTCCTTTCTTTGACCTACATTCCTTTTTTTTTTTTTTAAGGAGATTTTATTTATTTATTTGAGAGAGGGAGAAAGAGTGAAGCTTGATCCCAGGATCCCACGATCACGACCTGAGCCGAAGGCAAATGCTTAACTGACTGAGCCACCCGGGGTCATCCCCCTGCCATTCCTTTTTCTTTCATTTATTTACAGAGCCCCTGCTATATGCCATGCACAGTTCTAAAACCTGGGGAGAGAGCAAAGAACAAAAACAGACATGGGAGTTGCTCATACTGTCTGAAACTCAGACATGTGACCTATATGTTAAAAGCCTAAATGCCACTTACTGTGACTGAGAAAAAGTTATTTAACCTCTTATTGGTAAGATTGGGAGAATGATAGAACCTATATCACAGGTATGCTGTAAGTCAGACTCAATAGTATACATTTAGAACAGTGGTATCAATGTGGTGGAGGGGCAAAAACTTGAACAACTGGGTGGATTAATGGAGCAGCTAACGGGATGGGAAAGCTAATAGTTCAATTTGAGATACCAAATGGAGAAGTCAACTATACCATACTCAACTATACCATTGGATATGGAGGTGGAAAACTGGGTTGGACTAGAGATAAAATTTTTTTTTTTTTTTTTTTTTTTTAGATTTTATTTATTTGACAGAGAGAAACACAGCCAGAGAGGGAACACAAGCAGGGGAGTAGGAGAGGGAGAAGCAGGCCCCCCGCCGAGCAGGAAGCCCGATGCGGGCCCGATCCCGGGTCTCCGGGATCACGACCTGAGCCGAAGGCAGTCGCCCAACCAACTGAGCCACCCAGGCGCCCCAGGACTAGAGATAAAATTTGAAAGTAACTGATATGTAGCTATTGAAGCCTTGAGAATGGATAATATTGTCAAGGCTAGAGCAAGAAGGGAAACTTCGGACAGCCCCAAGGAAAGCTGGGGCTTTTAAGCATCAGAGTGGTGTGAATTGCCTACTCTTTCAGAAGCAGAGTAGTACAATGGGAAGAGCACACTAAAGTAAATCTTTATCTGTTTTGCTCAAATTTACTCATCTGTAAAATGGGGAGAGGTCACACCTCTCCCAGGTGATTGTATCTTTCCTCATTTTATTATATTGTATTGCATTTTTTGTTTGTAAGAATTTGTTCAAATTCAAGGATAAAAAGTGGTTTTGTCTGCATCTTCAACAGCCAGATAAGAGCATTTAAAATAGGGGCGCCTGGGTGGCTCAGTTGGTTAAGCAACTGCCTTTGGCTCAGGTCATGATCCCGGAGACCCAGGATCGAGTCCCACATCGAGTCCCACATCGGGCTCCCTGCTCGGCGGGAAGCCTGCTTCTCCCTCTCTCACTCCCCCTGCTTGTGTTCCCTCTCTGGCTGTGTTTCTCTCTGTCAAATAAATAAAATATTTTTTAAAAAAAAGAGCATTTAAAATAACTCTTATAAGCTCTAAGGATTTTACATGCATACAGATCACAATTTAGATAGCTTGTATTTTATTGTCATTATAGATGAAGTACTCAAGCACTAGGAGGCTCAATAATCTAAGGACATAGAGGTAGTAGAACCAAGTTGGCACTCTAACTATGTTAACAGATAAACATAAATCCTATAATAAAAGTCTGTGCTCAGTTAACGTTAGTTTTCTGTCTTCCCAAGTTTCTTTCACGAATTGTACTTGATGAGTAACAAATACTATAGATAGTTGCTGTCCTTGACATGTTTGGTTACATTCCTTATATTTGTTCTAATTTAGTTTAAGACTATGACTATTGACTTTTAGTGAGCTCTTTCAGGGAGGGAATTATGTCTGGTATTTTTGGGTGTTATATCTTTGGGTCATTAAGCTTAATGTGTGTGATCATTGTTAAAAACACACCAAGGGGTGCCTGGGTGGCACCTGCCTTTGGCTCAGTTCGTGATCCCAGAGTCCCAGGATCAAGCCCCACATCTGGCTCCCTGCTTATCGAGAAGCCTACTTCTCCCTCTCTCACCCCCCCTGCTTGTGTTCCCTCTCTAGTCGTGTTTCTCTCTGTCAAATAAATAATAAAATCTTTAACACACACACACACACACACACACACACACACCCAAACTCCATTTCTCGTGTCACCCAAGAAAGGAGGTGGAGTGGCTGGCAGTGATAATAGAGGTCATAGAATGGGGGGCTGGGAATTAGGAGCCCTGAATCTTGGGTTCTAGTTCATCGGTTAACTGTGCTCATTCACCAAAAATTTGGTAAGCCCCTTCCAGAAGCCAAGCACTGTGCTAGGGTATATGCCCATGTAAAAGGAAGATGCCTTCCTTTCCTTGCAAGGGTTCTTAAGAGCTTCATTGAGGATGTGATTTGAGCGAAGGGGAGGAGGCGGGCAATCAACGCCCCGCCCTCGGGCAGCCCTAGTTTCAGATTCTCCCAGGAGACGCCGCAACATGAAAAACTACATGCAAGATGGCGCCGCTAGCCACTCCTGGCTCAGATACCATCTTCTCGGTAGTTCCTGAGGGGGCAGGCACAGCGCGCCTGCGCGGCCCCGGCATCTTCAGCACGCGTGCGCGGCCGCAGAGTGTTCCCCGCCCCTCTCACTGCCGCCACCGCTGCTGTTGCCACTGCTGCACTGCTGGCGGGTACCCGTGCCTCAGGTGAGTGAGCGCCTCAGCCCGGCCCGCTGGCGCGCGCTGCCTGCGGGGGCGTCGCTCTCTGTGCTTTCTCCTTCCGCGCCTCATCTTCGCGGCGTGCGGAGGCCAGCGGCTCGCGCTGCCAGCCTGCTCCGGGTCTCCTGGCGCTCTCCGCTTTCCCGGCCGGCGGGACCTGGCTCAGCCCGGCCTCCTTCAGCCCTCCCCGCGCCCGGGCTTCGGGGCCTCGGACGAAGCCGCCAATGACAGCGTGCGGGCGGCAGGGGCCGAGCCTCCAGGCGCCTGACCCCGTCGGTCTCAGGGACGCACTTCAAGCGCGCCCCCCTTTCCCGCTCCTGCCGTACAGGCGGCAGAGGTCGGTGGGCCTCGGGTCGCGCGTTCGTCTACCCCGCGCGTCCCGAAGCCAGTGGGTGCTTGAAAGGTGCCGGGAGCTCGCCTCGCATGCGTACGACCCCAGTGCAGCGAGGAGTACCTTCGGGCTGGACCCCGCGATGACCGCGCGAGGGAGGGGCTTTTTTACCCCACTTTACGAATGAGGAAACTGAGTCACAGAGATGAAGTGCCATGCCCAAGGTCACGCGCCTGGTAGGGGCAAGGTCTAGCCCTTGAAATCAGGGTCGCGGGCTCTGGCTAGTACAGTTGGAATTTGATCTTGTACCTTTAAAAATGTTTGAAATACACTTGCGTCTCTGGAGTTGTTTTTGGAAATACACTTGCATTTCTGGAGTTGCTTCTTCAATGTCATAAAAGTAGGCTGTGAAAATAGTATCTTGTTGGAGTACAATTGAGGTGTTACTGTAATAATAATAGTATTATGTTGAAGAGTTCATCTTTGTCCAACGCTTGCTGTGTGCCAGGGATATTCTTAAACGTTTTATGATGATTATCTCAGTACCTCAGCATTTTCCATTTTCCCTTTCTTTTTCATGCAGCCCCCCCCTCCCCATGGAAGTTGGCCTCCATGACACAGGTAGATAGACTGGAACCTCATGGCTTAGGAGGCAGGGGAGCTATCCCATGGTACCTCACTGGCAGAACAGGGATAAGCCTCGTCTGCCGGCATCCAAATTTTACCCCCAATCTGGTCCCCCAGAGGATATATAATTAGTCTTCCTTTCCTGGCTGCCAGGAGAACAGAACTGGGCTAGCTGGGCTGGCTGGATCTGGAGGTGACAGAGCAAATTTGGTGAGCACTCACCTCATTCTGGGGCTTTTTGGCCGTGTTCCAACACTGGACTTGACCATCTCAGTATTTAAGATAAAATAACAAGAGAAAAAAGGCAATGACAAAGTGGTGGTGAATATAAGAAGCCTCCATGATGTAAAGCCCCAAAGGAACAGCTGTAAAAATGTGTTTCTTCCCCAAAATAACTAGCTCAAGTGTCTTTTTTCTCCCTTAGCAAATCTTCCTACACACTTCAAAGCTCCATTAACTCACCACCTTTTCTGTGAAGCCTTCCTTGCTTGATTTTCCCAGTTAGCATCACACACATACACAGTAAGGTAGAGGCTTTGGTCTTACCCTCAGGACTATTAGCCCTTTGAGGGCAGGAATCATCTTTGCAGCCCCAAGTTATAGTAGGTCGCTGGTAAAGACTGAATTTCCACTGCTCCTTTTCATTACTCAGAGTGATGTTTTCCTGCTGCCCTTCTGTTCCTCCTTCTTGCCCTTCAGTTTCTCTTTGTTCTCCTTTCCTTTAGATTCATCTGGTTTAATCACACGTGTCATTCAGAGGTCTCCATTCCACCCTGTTTCTGTAAATTTGCAGATAAGGATTTTGCATCAAGAAGCCTATTTATCTCCCCCCCCCCCACAGTGGAGTTGGTATATGCCACTTAAGTGTACAGGGTGGGTTTTATTTGTGTGTTGGAGTAAGGTAGCCTGAGGCTTAAGACTTCTTAGTCTATCCCTAGATAGTGTGAGAATTTTTAAATTCTTTTGCCTTAAGTGGCTGACTACCCCTGCTGCTATCAGAGTAATCAGAATTTTTTCCTTAAATCACTTCATATTATTTACAATAATAAGTATTCAGAGGGCTCTTTGGGAGGCAGCAGATCTGTGTATAGGTTTTCTACATAAATGAAGTTTTTTAAAGAGTTTTTCCAAATAAATCCCTGCAAATATTGTATATAAGACATGTTATAAGATTTTCAGTTAAATAAAATATGATCCTTGTTAAAAGAGCTTACTAGCTAACTGGGAAACACCATATCTAGCTGTAACTCAAGTCCAGTCTGAAAATTGATATAATAGCATTATAAGCAAGCAATATGACAGTATAATGGGACATTTCATAAAATCGTACACAATTGAAGTTGAAAGGAAGCATCAAGTCATTGAGCCCATCTTTTTTGCTTTTGTGGACCTTGTCCTGAGAATTGAACTTGTCCAAGGTCACAGAACTGGGCTACAACTTTTAATCCTTTCAACAGTGAATTCATCTTTATGTTAACCAGTGATTCTATTAAAATTCCATTTATGTGCTTAGAATGAGGGTGAGGAAGGGATAACAAAAATAAGATTCATGTCTTTAATTCATGTCTTTAAGGAGTTTTGTTGGGGAATAGTAAAGAATTGTTAATTGTAACTATAATTGTTAAGTTGTGTGGTAGAGGAACTAGGTATGTCACGGGTTGAGGGAGAGGCAAGAAGGGTCAGCTTGATCTGTGGTAGTGAGAGCACTATGGGGAGGAGTTAGGACTTTCTGGGATTTGACAGATTGGTAGGGTAATATTAAAAGACAAGGAAAGCATTTTTTTTAAAGATTTTATTTATTTATTTAACAGAGAGAAACACAGCTAGAGAGGGAGCACAAGCAGAGGGACTGAGAGAGGGAGAAGCAGGTTTGTCCACGAAGCAGGAAGCCCAATGTGGGGCTCGATCCCGGGTCTCCAGGATCATGACCTGAGCCAAAGGCAGTCGCTTAACCAACTGAGCCACCCAGGCGCCCCAAGGAAAACATTTTGAAGTAGGCTGGTAAAACTGTGCATAAGAAAATAGTAAAAGCAAAAACCAAAACCCTGGCTTGGCTAGAGTGGCTTGAGAGGATTGGAATAGTGGTTCTCAACTCTTAGTGTGCTGTAGAATCACCTGAAGAGATTAAAACCCAGATTTTAGTGGGTGCCTGACTGGCTCGGTCGGTATAGCATGTATCTCTTTTATCTTTGGGTCATGAGTTTGAGCCACATTGGGCATAGTGCTTACTAAGCAATTAAAAAATAAAACCATCTTGTGGGGGGTGATAAAATAGAGTGTAAAGAAACTCCAGAGTTTCTAATTTAGTAGATCCAGAGTTGGGCCTGGGAATTTGTCTTTCTAACGAATTCTCAGACGATGCTGATGCTTCTAATCCAGGGACAACACTGAGAACTTCAACTGGATTTGAAAGTTGAGAAGCTAGAGTCAGAAACTGTCAAAGAATTTATTCCAAAAAGGTGTAAAGTTGTGTGTTATATATCAGGTTAGAAGAGCTCTGGAAAGATACATTCTAAACTGTAGTAGTAGTCACTTCTGGAAGTAAGATTTAGAGGGTTGGAGAATTCACTTTGTATTCTATACCTTTCTATCTTACTTTTGCATTGTACACATACTCCTTTTGTACTTTAAAAAGGGAAGAAAGAGAAGAGTCCTTTTTGAAGATATAAATATTTATGGATTTAAAAAGAGCTTGCTGCGGTAATCTAGTTGTCATACAATAAACATTTTTAGACTGTATGCCAGATGCTACTAGGTTCTGGAAATACGAAACCTTTGCTAAAGCTTGCAGTCCAGTCATGGAGATGGGCAGATAACAATTCTACAAAGTGTCATGTGAACTTCCTAAGGACAGAGTCTAGCTTTGTGCATGGCAGATGATAGGCATTTGGTAAATGATGAGTAAATGAGCAAATACAGGCAAGAATTGAAGATAGAAAAAGAAAGGGCAAATGGGAGATTCTGGAAGAAAAAATGGCAAGACTGAACAGGAATGATAAAAGGAAAAGCTGTGTCAGGGACTTGGAAATCCAAATATTGATAACATTTTGATTGAGTTTACTGCAGAACTGGCTGTCAAATTGTCTATTCTGAAAGACCTTTTAAAATCAAGTCCCCCTTCTCTTTTTAAGAGACTGATAATAGCACACAAAAACTTAACCTACATTGAGTGTATTTACCAGATTTCAGGGCTTTTTTTTGGTAAATTAAAATTTTTATTTTTAATCACAATGCTAATTCTGTTGTATTTATACTATTTATCTACAATTTTGCCATCAATTGTTCTTTTATTAATGTGAACTTAAGACATATGGAGGATGTCTTAAATGCCATGCAAAAAGGGTGGTATTGTGTCTTCATCTTATTTCTTAAGTGCAGGGATGATATAGTTCTTCATGTTTTCCATAACACCTCACAGAGTTTGACATATCAGTCCTAAATAAATATCCGTTGCTGATGGCTGAATGGGGTGTACTTTGGAGGAAGTGTCGCTCACTGCATTCTGAGGTGACTTCTATATAACACTAATTACATTACCAAACAAGCTTGGTAAAGAACATATGATAAGTGTTTTCCCCAGCTTTTTGTTTGGAGCTTGTACTTTTTATCTTCCTCAGAGATTTAATATAGAAAATGAAAATTCATTTCCCAAAGGGGTGGCTTCCCCCAGATTTTGGCTGCATTATTTGATTATAGTCCCCTCACCATTTAAGAATGTCCACAGTCCAGTTTGAGTTTTCAGTTTATCAAGTATAAATTTCTGATACAGCCATTCTTTACACTCTATCACCTCTTATTTTATTTTTTGTTGTTACAGGTTTTGTAGTATCTTTTTAAAGATAATGCTGTTTCAGGCCTGGGGGCCTAGTTATTGTGTTGTAGGAACTGTGAGTTTGATAGCTAAACTCTCATTAATGCAGTAAATCAGGGTAAGGAAAATTGTATGGAGCTCATAAAAACTGTATGAAATTGCTTCCTATTTATAATGATATCTTAAAGTTAGAAGTCTTGTCACCTTTTCATTTAATTGGTAATTGTCATATGGTAATCTTTCTAGAATTATTTGCTTTCAAAACAGATATAGCTGTTTATTAAAAATGAGTTTTGTCCTTACAGTGCTTGCACATTTTTAAGCCTGAACCTTCAATTTATGGATAAAAGTTGAATACTTTTTTAAATTATAAGATTTTAGTTCAGAAGCCATTTTATGTTAAACAATAATACTTGGCAAAGGAGAAGAAGGGAATCAGGCTATTGTCTCTTTATTTCTGCAGTTGAGAAAACTCTGGAGACAGGACCCCTCCTGCCATTCTTAGACTTTGGTAGGTATCACTTCTTTTGGGTCTTTTGTTGGGACATAGTTTTAACAGAGTGTTAACTAAAATTTAACTCTGGGTGATTAGATCGGGTAGGATAGATGACTTTTCAGATGCAGGCAGGGTGCAGGGTGCTCCTATTAAAGTAGTAATGATCATAATCATAATACCTAAACTTTGGTGCTTTTTAGTTTACAGAATTCTTTTTTTTTTTTAAGAGATTTATTTATTTATTTGGCAGAGAAAGATCACAAGTAGGCAGAGAGGCAAGCAGAGAGAGGAGGAAGTGGGCTCCCTGCTGAGCAGAGAGCCCAATGCCCGCCTGGATCCCAGGACCTTGAAATCATGACCTGAGCCAAAGGCCCCCAGGCGCCCTACAGAATTCTTTTGTCACTAAGATCCTAGTAAATTGTGGTATCCAAACATAAAAAAAATAAGCACTTTAATGATTAGCTGGCATCAAGTGGGAAAGCTTGGTTATAGAGACCTGCCTAGCTCTAGATGTGGGATGTTCAAGTTCAAATCCTTCTGCCAGGTTCAAATTCTAACTTTGTGGCCTTCAGCATATTACAAAACCTCTGCAAGCCTCAATATCTTCATCTGTAAAGTTGGGGGAGATTATAGTACCTATCTTATAAATGGGTTGGGAAATAAAATGAAACAATGAATGGATAAAGTGTTTATCATGGTGTCTGGTTCAGTGTATTAGGTTAGTATGAGTATTGAGTTACCACATCTTAACAGTCCTTGTTTGTCCTTTATCGCCACTCAGGCTGTCTTAAAGAACAAATTGTTTTCAGGGATTCTGTCTTACAGATGATGGGAATCCAAATCCCATCCCAAGAGCATGTACGAGAGCCTTGCCAGCAGTAGTTTTCCTGGTGTCTTGAGTTGCATCCTTCAAGAATGGAAGACAGAGGAAAGTGCTTCTGCTTCTAGAGTTCCTTTAGTCTGACTACTGTGTTAGAGCTTTGGCTGGTTGATGGGTGTCTGGGATTAAAAGAAGGCCCCTAGATGGGTGTTGCTCTGTTCTAGTAGTTATCTGTACCAGTACCCTGGAATGAATAGGATGATTATACAGCTCAGGCTCAGATTCCCAACTTGGCAGTCTCTGCAAACCTCTTGTTTATCACCTGCTGTCATGCCAGGATTTAGGAGTGATACACAACAGGAAGGTGGGCCTGTTGTAGGGGGTACTGCTGTTTTTCTTTCAGAAAAATGCAAGGTGCACAGGTGGTCCTTCCGGGGCTGAGGACCAGCAGGGTTGTTTCTGTTAGAATGAGGGTCTATGAGCATGCTTTAGTAGCTGCCTTTGATCACTCCCCCCACCCATTTTTGCTATGTGATAACACCTCTGAAGGTTTTTCTTCTGGTGGAGAGTAACCCAGACTTTCCTTTATGTAGCAAAAAGGTCAGTGAGCTGTGTTTTAAAAAGTCATTGTTTCTTCAGTGGAGCTGGGTGGCTTGGCTTGTTTTTCTGGCTTTCTGGAGATTCTCATGAGACCCTTTCCTTTCCTAAGGGCCCCCAGGAGACAGCAATGAAACCAACATCCATTACTCTAGACACTAAAGGGGGTGCTTAAGTCAGTAGTTTTATGATTAGATTAATTTAGGCTTTAACCCTGGTAAAACTTAAGAGCCAAGTCATCAGATAATTGTGCTTCTTATAGACTATGGAATTTATCCCAGTCCTCCTGTCATATCTTTCAGAGCCTGGAGTAAGAATCCAGGTGCCACTCCCAGCCCCACACCCAACTGGTCATGTGAATTTAAACAAATCACTTAAATTTAAGCCTCTTTTCTCATCTGAGGATATGAAGGCCTGACTGTAGAATACTGGTTCTTAGCCCTGGGGACATACAGAATCACCATGAAACTTTTTTATTTTTAAGATTTTATTTAATTATTAGAGAGCAGGAGGAGAAGCAGAGAGAGAGAATCTGAAGCGGACTCCAAGCTCAGCGCAGATGAGCCTTGACACAGGTCCGGATCCCACAAATGCAAGATCGTGACTTGAGCCAAAACCAAAAATCAGATGCTTAACTGACTGAGCCACCCAGGCACCATCCATGGAACTTTAAAAACAGTACTTCGGGCTTACCCTCACCCAAATTAAATTGTATCTGTAGGGTTGGAGCCTGGGTATTGTTCTTCAGATCTTCTCAGGTCTCTTTTCAGAGAACAACTGGACAAGATGACCACATTTTAAACAACTGTGTCATTCTGTTCTTCAGGAACCTTTACTGTCCACACTATAAAGTCTAATTTATGTGTTCTGGCCAGCTTGTCTTCTTTCCAGCCACATGGTTTTTGTCTCCTGGATGTTGTTCACATTTCTCTCTTTCCCAACCTGATGTACTCACATGGAATGTCCTTTCCTCCCATTCAGCTATACAAAACATATCCATTCAAGGCCCATCGTTGTTACTTCCTTTGGGGTCACCCCAGTCTTTGCTCATTTCTCCTCTCCACTGGTTCCATAAATGAAGTGAACACTAGATGCAACAATGTAAGGCAGGATACTCAAACACTATTCCTCTTGGGACATGGGACATGGAAATACCACTAGTTTGACTTTTATGCTGTTAAAACATCTGTGGGGGTGCATCTGGGTGACTCAGTGGGTTAAAGCCTCTGCCTTCGGCTGAGGTCATGATCTCAGGGTCCTGGGATCGAGCCCCGCATTGGGCTCTTTGCTCAGCAAGGAGCTTGCTTCTCCTCTCTTCCTGTCTGCCTCTCTGCCTACCTGTGGTCTATCTCTCTGTCAAATAAATAAATGAATAAAATCTTAAAAAACAAAATAAAACATCTGTGAGTATCTTGTATTGTTGGTGATCTCATTATTTGTGTGTATCTT
The DNA here is from genome assembly GCA_004023965.1 of Spilogale gracilis. Lineage (NCBI taxonomy): Eukaryota > Metazoa > Chordata > Mammalia > Carnivora > Mephitidae > Spilogale > Spilogale gracilis. Next base: position 18,319 of record PITA01002249.1, on the reverse strand, counting down.
ACAACTATCAGTTGATGGATAGCTATCTATGACCTGACTCCAGTGGGCATTTTTAGCTTTATCTCCAGTTTCTCATAGGAAACTACTGTTCTTCCCAAACTGGGACCTTTTCCAGCAGACCTGTGCTTTCTCATCTTCTTTTAAGTTCTCCTCCCTTTCTGGAATTTCTTTTTTTATTTTTCTCTCATCCTCATCTATAGGAGTTTAATCCTTTCTTCAAGGTTCAGTTCAAATATTACCTCCTCCATGAAACTTTTTCTCAGCACCCACAATCTGCATTAACTGACCTTTGCCCTAAAGCTCTGTAACCTTTAGAGCAATGGTTCTCAAGTTGGGGCGATTTTGCCCCCCAGAGGGCATTGGCAATATCTGGAGATGTTTTTTTGGTTGTCACAATGGTTTGGGGAGGGTGCTACTGGCATCTAGTGGGTAGAGGCCAGAAATGCTGCTAAATATTCTATAGTGTGCAGGACAGTCCCCCACAACAAAGAATTATCTGGCCCAAAATGTCAGTGGTGCTGAGGTTGAGAAACTAACTTCCTTAGAATTTTTCCAGCTCACAGGCTTATGTTTATACTGCTTTGAACTGTAGTTATTTGTTTATAGACTTAATTTCCCTTACTCAGTGGACTTAGTGGTTGAAGGTGAATTCAGTCCCAAGTGCTTTCTTGTTAACTACATAGGGTTTAGTCCTCTACCTGTGGTCTGATCCTAACTGCTTAGTATAATTTAGGGCCAGAGATAAGAAGTCGTCAGCTGGGGTGGATGCAGAGAGACAGTCAGCTAAATTTCTCTCCTTTTCACCCTCTAGGTCTTTTCATCTGTAATAACCTGGGAGACAGTGTGATACAAGGGCTACGGGGCATAGAGGGAGCATTTGAAATCCGAAGACAGTTGAGATTCAGTTCTAGCTGTTGCAGGTATTAGTTGTGTTATGTTGCTCAGTCCATTTTACTCTTTCAACCCTAGAGTCCTCATCTATGTCATAGAGATAATGCTAGTGTGCCAGGGTTTTATTTCACAGTGCAATCCTGATAATCCAACAAAATATTAGGTATAAAGGTGCTTTGTAATTATGAGGTGCTATAATACCCATTCAGCAGTGGTTGATATGTAAAAAGAGAGAATGTCAGTCAGCTTGTTGTAGAAGCACCATTGTCTACCTTTTCACTTCCTGCAGCTTTTCTGATGTAAGTACTTCAGCACCAGCTGACCCCTTCCAGCTCATTCTCTCAGTAAGCCTCCTTTATTTGTTGCCTTCATTCTGTTTCGGTTGCCTGTCTGTAGTCTTGCCAAAACCAAAGTGATTGACTCTGCCCTTAGAATACAAACTAGTGACCGGTATCATTGCATACATCCTGGCAAATCCTAATGAAGGCCAGCAAGTTACTGTGGTCATGGGGCAACCTACAAAACAAGACAGCATGTAGTTTAGCCAATACTATGTGTAGTCCCTTATTGTCTTTTTCAAGTAACAAAGCAATGTTTTTTAACCACTGGAAATTTTAGTGAGTTTTCTTTGACTAAATGGACACAGTGCTGGATAAGATAAAAGCCTGAGAGCCTCATGCCCCTGGGATCAGGCCAGGTGCACCTTCCTGCTAATTTGCTGAGTGACCTTCAGCTAGTTGTTGAACCTCATCAAGTTGGTAATGGGAGGGTAGATCTCTTAGGATTGTAGTAAGAACTGAAGAGCTGGGGAATGGGGGAGCCCTCACTCTGGGAATAGTATAAAGTACTGCTTTTTTTTTCTTTTTAAAGATTTTATTTATTTATTTGACAGACAGATCACAAGTAGGCAGAGAGGCAGGCAGAGAGAGAGGAGGAAGCAGGCTCTAACCTGGGTCCAGAGTCCACGTTTGATATGTTTATGGGCCCTTTCCCAAACTGGAAGAACATGGGCATCCATTTTTTTCTGTGTGAACAAAGTTTGCACTGTGTTGTTGGACTTTAAACTGTTCTGCAAAGCCCTAGCAGTCTCATCACCACAGAACCCCTACGCTTATCTCTGTTCTCTTTTTCAGAGTTATGATGCAAAAATTAAGTCTGTAGTCTTGATGATCTTTTTTTTTTTAAAGATTTTATTTATTTGACAGAGGGAAATCACAAGTAGGCAGAGAGGCAGGCAGAGAGAGAGGAGGAAGCAGGCTCCTCACTGAGAGGAGCCCGATGTGGGCCTCGATCCCATAAGGGACCCTGAGATCATGACCTGAGCCGAAGGCAGAGGCTTTAACACACTGAGCTACCCAGGCACCCTTAATGATCTTTAAAGGCCCTCTCAGTGCTGTCTCTGAGTATCAGAGAACACTGGTGTCTCTCCTGGTCATCCTGGGAACATTTTTGCTTGCACTGCAGTTCAGAAACACCAGTTTCTGTATTTCTACAAAGTGATATACATAGTCATGGGGTTTTCAGCATGGAGAACTGAACCTCATTTTTCCTAGATTTTTACTTATCAAAAGATAGTGGTCCTTTTTCAGTCCTGGTCCTCCTCCTTCTCAGCACTGGAATTTTCCTCCTCTTCCATATAAATCTCCCTTCTCCCCTTGACTTCTTTGACATCATATTTTTGCTTTTCTTCCTATATACCTGAGCTTTTTTTTTTTTTCTTTTTGTCTTACTGGTCCTTCCTTCCTTCCTTCCTTTCTCCCTTTCCTTCAGATTTTATTTATTTGAAAGACAGAAAGGGAGCCTGCACACTTGAGTAGGGTTGGGAGCAGAGAGAGGCAGAGAATCCCAAGTAGAATCTGCACTAAGTGCAGAGCCCGGTGCTGGGCTCGATCTCATGACCCTGAGATCATGATCTGGGCTGAAACCAAGAGTTGGATGCTTAACGACCGAGACACCCAGACACCCCTTGGTTCTGCTTTCTTTCCCATCACTGAGTTGTCTTTCAGAAGACTCCAGGGCCTGCAGTTCCTTGTCATCTCTAGTTTGGTAAGTGCCTGTGGGTATTCCTCATTAATTCACTCCCGCCCATTCTCAGGTCTCTTGGAGGCCCAAATCTTAATTTTGACTCTGTGTTGATTTTTTTCATCAATTTCTCTATTATTGCTTCTCTGCTCCCCCATTGCACCAGTATTCTTTATCCTTCTAGCTGAAAATTGTGGCAAAATCTGACTCTTTTCTGACCGTATGCAATTTTTTTACCAACTTTGTATCCCAGATACCCTTTTTTCTTTCTGTGATTCCAATAGTGTGATCACACTTGTCACCTTTCAGCTAGGATTTCTGCAGCAAACTACTAAATTCTTCTCTTTCTCTAGCATATTTCCCTTCTAGTTGGTCTGAGTTGTTGAATCTTTTTAAAATCCCATTTAATTTCCTGAAATTCTTTTGGAAATAGGATGAAATTAGATGAATAGCCTTTCTCTACCCCATCCTTATCTCTATTAAGGATTGTTGCTGATAATCAAACCTTTCACTTACTCACCTCCTCAACTCAGATGTTCTCCCCTTGTCAGCTAATGAGATCACATGTTGGATTGTCATCATTTCAAACTGATTGGCTAAGATTCTAAACAAGAGGGGAGCCTGGGTGGCTCAGTCATTAAACATCTGCCTTTGGCTCAGGTCATGGTCCTGGAGTCCTGAGATCAAGTCCCACGTCAGGCTCCGGCATGAGGCCTGCTTCTTCCTGTCTCACTCCCCTTGCCTGTGTTCCCTCTCTCACTGTCAAATAAATAAATAAAATCTTTAAACAAAAAAAAAAGATCCTAAACAAGAGCCCCACGTGAGTGTACATTGAGGTTTGGGGCACACTGTTCTTTTATTTATTTTTAAGATTTATTTGACAGAGAGAGAGAGACAGCTAGAGAGGGAATACAAGCAGGAGAAGTGGGAGAGGGAGAGGCAGGCTTCCTGCTGAGCAGGGAGCCCTATTCGGGGCTCATCCCAGGACCCTGGTATCATGACCTGAGCCGAAGGCTGACGCTTAATGACTGAGCCACCCAGGTGACCCGAGGCACACTGTTCTGGTAATAAACAAGAAATAGCTCTTGTTTCTGAAACTGGTTACCAAGTAATAGCTGGAATTTTATTTCTCTTATCCTTCCTCATTCCATCTTCTCCTTGTTTTCAGCTAACTACTGAGATAGTGAGGGTTCTTGTCCTGATATGTTGACTCAAACCTTCAGTCTGGCTTCTGGCTTCCAAGTCAATGGTGGTATAGGATTGCTCTAGGCTTCTACTACCTTTACTTCAAGGAGGTGCCCCTGTGGGTAAAGAGGAAGAAATTTGCCCTGGGTCCTACAACCAGTACATGGGGCCTGGCATAGACATTATGATAGTGGGGGAAAGTAAAGGTTTTTACATTCTTACTCTATTATTTACATAGATGGGAGATACTGGAAGAGTTACTTAACTTCTCTAAGCCTAAATTTATCATCTCTAAACTAAGAAATGAAAACATCTGCCTGAGAGGATTGTTAGGAGGATTAAACATAGGGTACTTAGAGTATAATTCCTGGCGCAGACTAGGAATTACACTTTTCCTTTTCATTCTCCAGCCATTTGGTACCAGGTTCACTGCCTCAGTTTGAGGATGGCTGGTTCTTACTTGTCAGCCCTCCCTCTGCCTCCTCCAACTGGGAAAGAAGATGAACATTTTGTTATCTACTGCAGCTTATAAAATCACTACTAGGTTATAAGAATATTCGTAGCTGTGGGTCACTTGGGTGGCTCAGACAGTTAAGCCTCCAACTCTTGATTGCAGCTCAGGTCTTGATCTCAGAATTGTGAGTTCAAACTCCATGTTGGTCTCCATGCTGGGCATGGAGTCTACTTAAAAAAAAAAAAAAAAAAGAATATTAGTAGCCCTTATTACCTGGGTGGGATCTGGCAGCCCTATCATTTATGCAGATGAGGGAACTGCAGGCTTTAAATATTCCCAGGGGGAGCCAGTCCGTGTAGCCGTGAGATCTGGAGATGGAGTTTTCCCACCATGTGCTCTTAGTTTTCTTATAGATGTTATAAAATTCCTCATTGGCAAGGGTTTGGGATGAGAACCGAGCAAAAATTGAATATCTGGAGGAATGTAGTAGATCCCCTGTAACGTGGAAGGTAAATAGCTACCGTCCTGCTGCCAGTTCCCAAGTCTTAACTGCCCTGAATTGTCTGCATTGGGCCCAGCTGATAGGGACATGCTTCTCATTTAATTTGTGCCTTTTTAAAATGTTTCTCCTGGCACAAACATTGCATTTTTCTTCCTCTTTAAAAAAATGCATAGAACACTAGGTGAATACCATCACTTTGAAACTGAGAGCACCTCTTGCTTTCTTCTGTCCCTGAGGCTCCTTGACAGATCTCTCCAGGAGGAGTTACATTTGAGTAATTAACATCTTGAAAGGGTCTGCTTTCAAGTGAGTGAATTAAATTAGTGAATAAAGTGGGTGGATTGGAGAATAATTTCAGGAAGTCACTTTACATGGAAAAAAGAACAAGTGGAAATAGACTAAAATGTTAACAGTGGTTGTCTTTAGATGAAGGACTGTGAGTAAAATATCTTTTCATTATTCTGTGATTTCACATTTTCCAAAGTGAGCACATACTATCTTTATAATAGGAAAAAGAACTTTAAAATTGCCTTTTAAAATTACTGATGGGGCGCCTGGGTGGCTCAGTTGGTTGGACGACTGCCTTCGGCTCAGGAGATGATCCCGGAGACCTGGGATCGAGTCCCATATTGGGCTCCCTGCTTGGCAGGAAGCCTGCTTCTCCCTCTCTCACTCCCCCTGCTTGTGTTCCCCCTCTGGCTGTGTTTCTCTCTGTCAAAATAAATAGAATCTTAAAATAAAATAAAATTACTGATAAACAGCGACATTCAAACAAAAAGTAGCCACAGGTCATAGTGTGATTAATAAACACACAATGAGAGATGCCTGGGTGGCTTAGTTGGTTAAGCATTAGACTCTTGGTTTCAGCTTAGGTTGCAATTTCAGGGTCGTGAGATGTTACTCTGAGTGGGGCTTTATGCTCAACACGAAGTCTGCTTGAGATTCCCTCTCCCTCTGCCTGCCCCTCCCACTTATGCACATGCTGTCTCTCAGATAAATAAATAAATAAATAGATCTTTTAAAATAAAAATTAAAAAATAAACACACGAGTATAGATCCCAGTTAGGCCAATATTTTGGGTTAATTGGGTCAAAGTGGTATTGTAAAAGAGAATTACAAATGCCACCTGAGATTTGTGTTGAAAGATTCAAGCCTCCTCATTTGCTTACGAAATGTATGTGGTAAGGGTACCTTGGTAGCTCAGTCGGTTAAGTTTCTTCCTTCAGCTCAGGTCATGATCCCAGGATCCCGGGATCAAGCCCCTTCCCTAAGCAGGAAGCCTGGTTCTCCCTCTCCTGCTCCCCTGGCTTGTGCTCTCTCTCTCTCTGTTAAGTAAATAAATAAAATCTTAAAAAAGAAAAAAAGAAATGTACATGGTATAAAAACAAAATAAAATAAAAATTCAGCTTCTGGTCATTCAGTAGCTTAATTAAGTTTATAGGATGCCTGGCAACAGAAAAAGAACCATGTTCTTTTGGAGGTTAAATATCATCAGGTTTGTGCTCTGTTAAGTGGCACAGGTGTTGGGAATGCTTATGATTGGCCTGTGGGGTCCATGTTTGAGGAGTTTCCTGACTGGCATCTTCTGGGTTCTTAGAAGGAATGATAAAAGGGCTTTTGTTAGTCTGTTCAGATGTAGTCACAGTTGGAAGCTAAATTAATTTTGGTGTATTGGTCAGCAATAGCTGAAAGGTAGCTTAGAATACATCCCTTTCCATAGCCAAGTAAAAAGCCCTGTAATCCTATGTCTGGAGGGAAAAACAGAAAAATGAAATAATAGAGTCGACTAATATTTTATGAAGGCTTTTGTGATCGTCACCAATCAAAAATAATTGTTTCTTTTTTGAACTATTATGGCCCTTCTTTTTAATTCTCATTTTATAGTTAGTTTTATAGATAGCTGTCATCTCTACTCTTTAATAAGCTGCTGGAAAGCAGGGACCTTTTTTATCTTCCATAATGCTTTGCACGCTGGGCATTCAGTAAGTGGTAATGGCTACATCCCCAACTTATTTAGCATTTTTCCTGACTGATGAGTTCATGACCAAGGCAGAGGAGAGGAACCTGGGGCTTTAAAGTCTGGAGGGGAGTTACTTGTCTGCAGTATCCAGTATTTGCAGCCGCACTCCATGACTCCCTGTCCAGTGGGATGGAGTAAGGATTTATGACTAATTACTCTGACTCCTCCTCTCCAGCTACTTTCTTCTCCTAGAACTGTTCCCGTATCTTCTCCCTCTCCTTGTTAGTTATCTTTTGCTATATAATAAACCACTCCAAAGCAGAATTACTGTTATTATTCATCCTTTCCATGGGCAAGGAATTCAAGTGGTGGCTTGGTAAGGTGGTTCAGGCTCAGGGTCTCCACTGTGGTTGCAGTCAGATATTTCTGGGGCTGTAGTCATATGAAGACTGGGGCTGGAAGATCCCTGTGCAAGGTAGCTCACTCACATGGCTGACAGGTTGATATTGGCAAGATGATTCCTCTCGGCCGGCATAGACCTCCTCAAAGGAGTGTTTGAATTGCCTCACAATAGCATAGCTGAATTCCTACAAAACTAATGAACGAAGATTATGTCTTGAACCAGAAGCTATGCCATTTATGATGGAGCCTCAGAAGTCATATGTTGTTGCCTCTGCTGTATTTTATTTTTTTATACACCAGCCCTGATTTATTTGGATGCAAATAACGAAGTCAAGGATCATTGGGTTGTTTAGAGGCTATCTTGGAAGCTGGTTCTCATACTCTCCATCCACCGTCGTGATTCCCCAAGTGAAGCTAATGAGTTTAGCCTTGGTTCGTCTCTCCCTTTCATTCTCATTCCTTAGTCAGGTCCTCATCCTAGCATTAGCCTTCAATTTTTGTTTCCCTCTTATTCCATCCTCCAAACTGCTAGTTTCCTAAAGCATAGCATTGAGCTTGCTGTTCTCTTAATTATACATCTTCAGTAACTAAACTGAACCCTCCAGAAGGGCAAAGACTATTGTATTAATAATAATAGTAGTAATAATAATAATAATAATAAAACTACCACAAACTTACTGACTTAGAACAACACACAGCACACATTTATTCCCTGACAATATCTGAAGGTTGGGAATCTGGGATGGGTTGACCAGGTCCTCTGCAAGTCTGCAGTGAAGGTGTTGGTCAGGGCTATTTTCTCATCTGAGGTTTGATTGGGGAACAATCCATTTCTAGGATCACGTGGTTATTGGCAGCAATCAGTTTTTGTAGGTTGTTAGACTGAGAGTCTTAGTTTCTTACTCTTTTGGCTGGAGGCTGTCTTCAGTTCCTTGCTGTGTGGCCCTCTCACGACATGCCAGCTTCGTCAAAGCTAGCAAAAGAGAGTGTGTTTTTCAGCAAGACAAGATGTTAAAATATTATATAATATCATCATGTACAGCTACTTGTGTACATTCCATCACTTGCCATTTTGGTTAAAAGCAAGTCAGGGGTCACACCCACCCTCAGTGGTGCTGGGAGGATTGTACAAGGGTGTAAATAAGAGGCAGAGATCATTTTAAGGTCTGTCTGCCATGACTGTTTAGTTTCCTTTGTCTTTAGCATCCTGGCAGTGCATGACACATACTAAGCTCTAGTATTTGAATGAATGGACACAGTGTGACTATTATGTATCCAACTTCTAGTTTAAGCCTGTTCTTTACTTTGTTTTCTTCTGTTTCAGAGTTATTGATTTATTCTTGAGAATCCTCAACTCTCATCTGTCCTCATGGATGAACTTCAGGATGTTCAGCTCACAGAGATCAAACCACTTCTAAATGATAAGGTAAAGACTACACTGTTTTCACTAAAATATGTATGTCTTTTCTTCTGTGATTGATTCATTTTCTATATTTTCAGAGTAGTAACTAATTCAAAACATATTTAGCTTTTCTATGGAGGAAATGCTTAAAAAATATATTTCTTAACACACTTTTTGGTGTCTTTCTTTCCTTTTTTCTTTCCTCCTACTTTTGTTTCCATGGGCCAAATTTAATCAGGTTATCCTTGAGATTTTCCTGTTTTACTGATAGAGACAGTAAAGGAAAAAATAATATGACAGAAAGTATGAGAGAAAGGTTTGATTTAGAATGTAAGTGCCTGACTTTAAATTTCTTTTTTTTTTTTTTTTTTTTAAGATTTTATTTATTTATTTGACAGAAACACAGCTAGAGAGGGAACACAAGCAAGGGGAGTGAGAGAGGGAGAAGCAGGCTTCCCGCCGAGCAGGCAGCCCGATGCGGGGCTCGATCCCGGGTCTCCAGGATCATGACCTGAGCTGAAGGCAGTTGCTCAACCAACTGAGCCACCCAGGCGCCCCCTGACTTTAAATTTCTATAAGGAGAATGAACATCCATGGCTGGCGATGTATATAGGCTGCAACACTTTCCCTAAAGTTTGTCAAGTCTGTAATGTGACCTTTCTGTCAACTTTGAGGTATTTGTCGGGATATATGGATGTCAATAATATACACCACTTAAAAAAATATTTATTTATTTGACAGAAACACAGCTAGAGAGGGAACATAAGCAGGAAGAGGGAGAGAAGGAGAAGCAGGCCTCCTGCTGAGCATGGAGCCTGATGCAGGGCTCAATACCAGGACTCTGGGACCATGAGCTGAGCCAAAGGCAGACGCTTAATGTCTGAGCTACCCGTGTGCCCTAGTGTACCCCATTTTTATGTTTGTCTTAGAGAATGATGAGCAGCATAGTTCACAGCTACCAGGATTCAGGGAGTAGAGACTGGAGTGATGGTAGGAGTTACCAAAAAGCTAAGATCTTTCCCCTGTCCCTCCACAGTCAGTGAATGTGCCTGAAATTCCCTCTTTTCTACCCTGTACTTTGGTTTATTGTCATTTCCCCTATTAAAATACTCTTGTAGCTCGGTGTGAATGAGCCTGTGGCATTCTTCCCTGAGGAAAGTATTGATAAAAAGTAAGAGTAAAGGTGGATGAGGCTGGGATGGGGGTTGCTACACCAGAAGAAACTATTGCCCTTATCTTTTTTTTTGCCCAAAGTCCCACCTATAACTTCTGGGGCTGTTCACATACTGTGTGTTTATTAATTTGCTACTGAATCCTGCCAGTCCCATTTTTATTCCTGTGACCTTATCTCTCTATCTACATTCCCACCCTTTCCTTTTATCTTTCACTAATTTTTACTTTCTCTCTCTTCAAGCTGCACACACTTTTTTAAGCCCCCATTTGGTTTTTCATGCTGCTTTCCCTCATGTTTTCAGAAAACCCTTTCCTTCTTTATCTTTGGTGCATGTGAAGGGCTGTCCCCAAAATGATGTGCCACAAGGAGGAGGTAGGAAATAAAGTCTGCATCTGTAGAGCTTATGTACATAGTTGACAGGTGGGAGTAGGCAGTTTAACTTCAGGAAGGTAGTAATCTATCCTAAACCTGGCTGATCATCAGAATCAGATGAGTGATTGTTTAAAAATACAGAATATTGGGGCCCAACTATAGATCAATTGAATTGGAATGCGAGGAGGGCGGGATGGGACACACACACATACCTTTCTGTAATTAGTGGTCTTCAACTTTGGCTGCTTTTTGGAATTACTTGGGGAAATTTAAAAATCACCAGTGTTTTTTGGTAGAGATTCTCCACAGAGATTCTGACTAAATGGGTCTGGGGTATGGTTGAGCTTTTTAAAAAAATCCCATGAGGCATGCTTCAAGTGACTGGTTAGTCATTGTTGGAAATGCATGACTTGGTATTTGAGGACTGGAACACAAATAGAAGGAGGAACCTTCCTGGACCCTGGAAATTCATGGGATGCCTGAGTAGGCACCTACATGAAAGAGCTGCAGGAGTTAATTGACCGCATATCTCATAGGAAAGACAGCTAGAGGGCGCCTGCGTGGCTCAGTGGGTTAAAGCCTCTGCCTTCAGCTCAGGCCCTGATCCCAGGATCCTGGGATCGAAGCCCATGTCGGGCTCTCTGCTCAGCAGGGAGCCTGTTTCCTCTGCTCCCTCTGCCTACTTGTGATCTGTCTCTGTCAAATAAATAAATAAAATCCTTAAAAAAAGAAAAGACAGAAAAGGAAAGATTGAGTGAATCTGACTATAGAAAAGCAGTGAATTAATTCCTGGGTCCTCCTTTCCTGAGGTCACAGTGATGCCTTGGCTACGTCTGAAGTGTTCCCAAGTGATGTGGGTTGAATTGTGCACCTCTCCTCTCCCCAAACTCACATGTTAAAACCCTCACCTCCTGTGTGACTGTATTAGAGATAGGGCCCTTAGGAAGTGATTAAGGTTAAATGAGGTCATAGGGTAGAATTGGAACTTGAATCCAATAGAATTGGTGGCCTTGTTCAAGAGGAAGAGCAATCTCTGTCTCATACACACTGGCCTCCCATGTGAAGATACAGCAAGGTGGTAGCCATCTGCAAACCAGGAAGAGAGCTGTCACCAGAAACCAAACCCTGCTGGAATTTTGATCTTGAACTTCCAGCCTCCAGAACTGTCAGAAAATAAATTTCTCTTATTTAAACCCCTTAGGCATCCCAAGCAGTCTGAGACACCAAGCAATTAATGTCTCATTTCCTAACATCCATTAATTACTCTTTTGATAGGCCTGTGCTGTTCCTACCCACTTTCCATGCTCTTTCTCTCTCCCTGAGACACGTTCCTATGCCCTCACTATTCATGAGAGCTCCCCATCTCCAGCCCAGCTTTGTAGAAGATTGGGAAGAGGCCCTCTTTGGATGGTGGCATTCCCAAACAAAGGGTTCCATCCCCTGTAGTCCTCCTGCCTCATACATGAGTTGTTCTCTCTTTGCCAAGCAAGTGTGTGCTTCTCCATTCATCATGAAAGGTATGATGGTAATGCCCTTCATTAGTTATTCTGTTTGATCCCCCAATAGCCCGGTGATATAAGGAGCACAGATCAGTTTGTTCCCATAATGCTGGTGAGAAAACTAAGGATGGGAAAGGTAAAGTAACTTACTCAGATAGAGTACCAAAGAATGCTTGCTCTGGGGCAGGACTTCTCTGTCTTGGCGCTGTTAATGCTTTGGGCTGGATGATTGTTGTGGGGAACTGTTGTGCATGTTGTAGGATGTTTAGCAGCATCTTGGGTCTCTATCCACTAGATGCCAGCATCTCTCAGTTGTGACAAACAAAAATGTCTCCAGACATTGTCAAATGCCCCCTGGGGGCAGAGTCTCCCCATTTGAGAACTATGACTATAGGGATAGGCCTCCAGATTTGAATAGGAGTAGAAGTTTTGGGGTTTTTTTGTTTTTGTTTTTGTTTTTAAATATTTTATTTATGTATTTGACAGAGAGAAACACAGTGAGAGAGGGAGCACAAGCAGAGGGAGTGAGAGAGGGAGAAGCAGGCTTCCCACCCAGCAGAGAGCCCGACGTTGGGCCTCGATCCCGGGTCTCTGGGATCATGACCTGAGCATGGCAGTTGCTTAACCAATTGAGCCACCCAGGCGCCCCAGGAGTAGAAGTTTTGAAGTTGTTTGTTTGGGGGGAGGGTTTTTTTTGGCCTACCCTGCTATTATTTATTTAGCAGTCTTATGTGCCAGGTGTTTTACCTACCTTCTCTCTTTTAATCAAGAGTATCCCTTTGAAGTACACAGTATCATTCCTCACTTAGTAGTAGAAGAAAATCTGACTGAAAAACTGACTTGCCCAGTCAGTATGTGGCAGAGTCAGGAATGAAACCAGGTCTGTCCTATCCTAATACCTGAGGCCTTTCCACTATGCTGACCCCATCACCTCTGTGGGTTGCCCTGTCTCTTTAAGGAAAAGTCTTGAGAGCGCCTGGGTGGCTTAAGGGCGCCTGGGTGGCTCAGTGGGTTAAGCTTCTGCCCTCGGCTCAGGTCATGATCTCAGAGTCCTGGGATCGAGGCCCAAGGGCCGGCCGGGCTCTCTGCTCAGCAGGGAGCCTGCTTCCTCCTCTCTCTCTACCTGTCTCTCTGCCTACTTGTGATTTCTCTCTGTCAAATAAATAAATAAAATATTTTTTAAAAAAAGGAAAAGTCTTGAAATGTGTATCGGTTCACTTCATCTATTTGCCCATTCTTATAGATATACTCTTATGCAGAAGACATTGTACCCTTCCAAGGCTTCAAGAAGCTGGAGCAAGTCTAGACCCAGCCTGTTTTAGAGAGATTTGTCCTGAGATGACTATAAGGAAGCATTCTCAAAATAGCTTTAAGCGAGGCTTATGTTAACTCATCTCTTGTCATTTGTTGGTACTTTTCCCATTTAATTTTAGTATGCTTGTAATTTTGTCTGTGGCTCAGATTTGTGAAGAAGTGGGTAATTTTGCCATGCTTGTTTTGGCTCCAGTGATGAAAAGATGCGACTGCCAGCATCTTTGTTTTGGGGGGCAGAAATTGTACAGACCTATGAAATGATTTTTTTAAAAATAACATAACTATTTTTAGGGCATTTTCACAAATATTATCTTCTCCATCTTAAATCTTCCAATCTCCTATGAAATTAAGTTAAAGGTTTTAACTACTTAAAATGGAGTTATTATAACTCCATTTTACAGGTAAGGCTCAGAGAGAGTATATGGTTATATGACTTATCCAAGGTTAGTGTCTAGGTAAGGTAAGGTGGTGAAGCCAAGTCTAATACCCACATCTGTTGACTTCAACCTAGATCAGGGGTTTAGGCCTCTTCTCACCATCTGCTGCCTCTTGAAGCTGGTTATTCCAGCTTCCTCAACCAACAGACCTTATAACAAGCAAGAGAGGTGACCAGTTAGTGCTTCCTTTTTTTTGACCTCAACTACATTAAAATACGATCCAGAAAAGACTAGCAGAAAAATACAAAAACATTAATGATAGCAGCTGTTTGTCAATAGAAAGATGATGGATGATTATAGCTTTCTTTATACTTTGCTACAGTGAGCATGTACCTTCCTTTTTGTAATTAGAAAACCAGAAAAAGGGGCACCTGGGTGGCTCCAGTTGGTTAAGCCTCTGTCTTTGGCTTAGGTCATGATCCTGGGTCCTGGGATTGAGCCCCACATCCAGCTATCTGTTCAGCAAGGAGTGAGTCTGCTTGTCTCCCTTTCCCTCGGCCTGCTTGTGCTCTCTCTCTCTGTCAAATAAATAAATAAAATCTTAAAAAAAGAAAAAAGAAAACAAAGAAAAAAGGATTTGGTATGGTACAAAAAATACTGAGCCTAGTGAAAGCCAAAGGGCAGTGCTGAGGAAATAAGTTGAAGGCCACCATTGGCTTCTGCAGAATTGAGGAAATATCAAGGGACAGCGGGCGGGGGGAATAACTATTTAGTGGGGAGAATAGAAACAAGCTATATACTTCTTTCTGGTTGTTAAAATAGAAAGTGAGATAGACCTTACGGCAGTTTAAGTTTTCAGTCTTTGCTAGTGACTGGAAATGTAAGCAGAGGAGAGAGGAGGGAGAAGCTGTGGGTGAGCATTTTTGTAACTTTCAGGACAGCAGGAAGAGCCAAAGGGGTAGTACCAAGGCTTTTTTTTTTTTTTTTTTTTTTTTTTAAATTTTAAGAACAGTTACTGACATTTTCATTAATGAATATTATTTGAGAGGTGCTTCATCTACTGTTCACTGAAGGGTGGGTGTCCCTTAATTGCTAAGAAGTAATTGTCGTTACATGTTGTCAGAAATGGCCTTGATGGGACTGGGACAGGAAATGAATTCCAAGCAAGTAATGGTGTCACTGTGTCAAAACACTGTCAACCAGCTACAAGATCAGCAGGAGATGGTGGAAGAAGCCTTAGCCACAGAAGGCCTTAAGAGTTTTTAGTGCAGGGAGTCAGTGACACATGTCATTAGCCTGATAGTATGTATGTTAGTTTAGAGGAGAGGTTATTTTGGAGTTGCAGTTGTACCTTTTCAGCAGTCTGCAGATGATTATCTGATTGTAGATAGTTTTATCCAAGTATCTGACCTCTTTACAAATTTCCTTATGAAGTCAGTTTCTTAATTAGTGTTTTTTGAAGGTAATAAAGTAGATACTTTAAATATATATACACATATACCAAATAAACAAACACTCGAATATATCTAATTTTTAATCTGGATTATCAGCTTGAACAGATTTCTCCTTAAACAGTTTATTGTTGAAAGATGGTGAACTATGCCTGGGCAGGGCAAAGCCAGAGGAAACTCTGGTGGAGGTCCATAGCAGTGCTGATGTGCAAATCGGTCGTCCAACCTGGGTATAGGGGCAAAAGACTAATCGAACCATCTAGTAAAAAAAGAAAAACAAAAACAAAAATCAGTGTATTGTTGATTGTAAACCAATGATTTATAATCTGTGTTGATTATATTAATCTTTATTAACAAAGAAAAGCAGTATTTTCTAGGCTTATCTAACTCTTCTGTTTATACCGTTCCTCATCTTTCCACTTTCTGTTGGTAAGGATTATTGTCTTTTGTTACTAAAAAAAGCATTTATTTTTCCTGTTTGACATTTTTTTTTTCAAATCAGCTTGTTTCTAAAATTTTTACTGTTGTAAAAATTCCTTCTTCCCGCTTTAGTTCCTAACATATCAATTACATGTAACTTTGGTATTCATTTCTTTTCTTTTTTTGGGGGGGGTATTCATTTCTTAACTCAAATTGAGTAAGTATCTCAATTTTGAGATGCTTGTAACCTTTACAAAATGATGTTTACTACATTTACTAAGTACCAGGACTAGGAATGGAGTGATAAATCAGACACAGCCCCACCCCACTTCAGGTTCACAGAAGAGGTAGATTTGCCCCAAATCTCTTTCACTTGGTAGTTCATTCTTAGGTCTTACACATCTTGCCTTTCTTTATATCTATTGTTTTCTATCCTTTGAAACTACATATGCCTCTTGACTAGATCTCATGTTGGAAAACTACATTTCTCTTTTCCCTAGCAATTACTTTTTTTTTTTTAATCCCCCTCCACCCTCTTCTTTTCATACTTTATTCATTGATCTATTCTTGCTTATTCTCCAGGCTTGTATTTGAGAGAATGACTTCTTTTTAATTTACCTTCTTGGGCTGCTTCATTTACCTTCTGCATTTGGCTCTGAGGCTACACTAGGATATACTGCCCTTGGCTGGCTTCGACCTTGACTGTAACTTTCAGTAATAATAAATCTTTTTTTTTTTTTTACTTTCTCTTTTTTCTGTCTTTCCCTAAATTATTCTCTTACTTTAATTTTTCTCTCGAATCCCTTTCTGCTAATTAAGTCTGCTTAGTGGAAAATTTTCTCTGAACATGGAATTTACTGGTATCTTAAAAATGGACAGAAAGCAAAAAAAAAACATGCAGAACTGGAAACTTATGGAAGTTTTGTTAGGATATAACCATGTACCTCAAATACCAGAGATAGGTAAGTCAGGGAATTCTTCCTTGTAGGATAAACCCAGTGAATAGTGTTAAATTTTTAATGAGTTCAAAGAATATGGCTGCAGTTTACCACAGTTGCATGGGGACTAGCTAATGATCTCCATTCAGACACTCTGGATGCCAAGTACTGTCAGACAGGCCTGATCATATCCTTTCTCTAAGATGATCACTCAAGAAGCTTCACGCCATTCTCTAATACCATATGGCATGTCTTTAAAACACCAACAGCAGGAACACCTGGGCAGCTCCATTGGTTATGCATCTGACTCCTGATCTCAGCTCATATCGTTTTTTTTTTTTTTAAGATTTTATTTATTTATTTGACCGAGAGAAACACAGCTAGAGGGGGAACACAAGGAGGGGGAGTGAGAGAGGGAGAAGTAGGCTTCCCGCTGAGCAGGGAACCCTGTGCAGGGCTTGATCCTGGGACTCCGGGATCATGACCTGAGCTGAAGGCTCAACAACTGAGCCACCAAGGTGCCTTTCAGCCCAAGCTTGATATCAGTGTTGTGAATTCAAGTCCTGGGTTGGGTTCCATGCTGGGTGTGGAGCCTAAAAGAAAACAAATTAAAACAACAATAAGTGTTTAAAAAAAAACAAAAAACAATAAGTGTTACACTGAGGAATGTATAGAATTGTTAAATCACTACATTGTTCACCTGAAGCTAATACAAACACTGTACATTAATTATATTGGAATTAAAGTAAACAAGTGTTAGGTAGTCTTCATCCAATTATTAGTACCCTTTCTCTGGGAGTTTAGCTGTGTATGTTAGATAAAGAACATTAGTTGTTTTTTGCTATATACTTAACAAAGGAGTGGCTTTGATTTCTGGAGAGAACTGCCTCTTTCTGCTTTTGGTATTTCAGAGGCTTTGTGCTCATCTCAAGCTTTAGGACCTCACAAGATGCCTCATGACTATGATCATGTGGTTGTGAGGAAAGGGAACTCATGCATATAGTGACAGCTACTTCCCAAATAGCTCATCAGAATTTGTGTCTCTATTCTGTGACCAAGATTTTAGTTCAGTCTAGAGTGATATTCTCTAATCTTTCTAAATAATCTCTAAAGGAACTTCTGGAAGCCCTTAAGATTGAAGCCCTAATGTGATCTTTTTTTTATATCATTATACATTATTTCTCAAGCGATTAAGTGAATCTTTAAATCTTATATTACAAAATACCAAGTTACAAACATATTTTTTGTATCATACTAAATCTTTTTTTTTCTAGTTTTCTAGTATTAGAAGGGGAGCTACTTGCTCATTGTAGAGAAGTATAAAGAAAATTATAATCATCCATCATCTCTCTATTGAGAAATAGCTGCTATTGTTAATGTTTTGGTGTTTTTCTGCTAGTCTTTTTGATGCATATTCAGGTAGTTGAGGTCAGAGTGTAAAGACTATTTGTATCCTAATTTATTTTCATTTAATGACCATATCCTACTGAAACCATCTACCCTAGTCCATGAGAGGGCCTTTCTTTTTGCTTTTCACAGTCTAACTACAAATGGCTTCTCTGAAAGAGTTCTCAAGTATTGTGTGAGATTAGTGGGAGCCATGGAACACGATGGTCCTTTTGCCAATGGCAGCATTCTTTAGAGATTTGCTGCATGGTCCCATCTGCATGGTGTCTTGTCTTTCCATGCTGTGACTACATCAGACTTTATTTTGTGAACTTGGTTTCATGCCAGGAGTAATACTTAAGACTAGTAGTCTCTACCACTCTCTTTGCTGTTCTCAGTGCCACCTCCTCTCTGTGATTGGTAATCTGTTGTGGCTTTCCTGCCACTTACAGAGAAACAAGGGTGTGTTCATCCGTAGCCTTATTCTTTCAGAATCTTTCTGTATCTGCACTGCCCAATAATACAGTAGCTACTAACCACATGTGTCTATTGAGCACTTGCAAAGTGAGT